>JABSTR010000245.1:0-65146 GCA_013339765.2 Haemaphysalis longicornis
TTTCGAGCCTTCTCTGCATGTTGATGACAGTTGAATGCATTTGAAAGTTTTTCGAGGATCTGAAACAAAAACATTCTAAGTAGCATTAGTATGGCGGAGTTTACAGAATTTGCAAGTATTACGCTGGGAGCGACCCCCAAAAAGTAAATGATGCTGTGATTCAGCGGCTGCAACCTTAAAAAAACGAATTTTGTACGCTAGGTGTAGGTACAGGCTGGTGTAAGTGCATGTACAGGAATCGGTATAGGTATAAGTATAGGTATACGTATAGTTATAGGTATCAGTACAGGTACAGGTACAGGTACAGGCATAGGCATAGGTATACGTGCAGGTATACGTATAGATATAGGATGGTATTAAATATTGGTTCGCGCTCGGGAGTCTGAGAAGATATTCTTTTAGTTCAGCAGGAACGCTTGAACACAAATAAAAATAACTTGTAACTACCGTCCTTTGCCTTGATAACGTTTTCATCGAATCCAAGAAGCACATAAATACACCCGGGCATGTGCGGCGACTGCGCGCTTCGATGGCTTCCGCACGTATCCTGTGGTGCGCGCATGCGCCAATTTGCGTCACACGAAAGCGTTTGATCGCCAATGGTAGCTTAGCGGCGCGACTTTGCGAGTACTGTCGAGGCTGTTACATGGTGACAGCTATCCGACTGTACTATGTTAGTAATAATAATGTCATATCTCAGAAAACCGGGTTAGTTGTCCTAGTGACGGCATTGGCAAAGGTTGCAGGTCACGGGAGGACGCAGTAGCAGGAGGCTGGCGGGAGTGAAAAGGTGGTGGGAGTTGAAGGGTGGGATGGTTATTGGTGAAGGGAATTCAGTTCAACACCGGTGTGCCACCCGATGAAAATCAGACTTTACCATACTACCGGCCGCATCAATTGTAATGGCCTCCAGCCCATTCTTTCAGCCCCGGAGCTGTTGTAGCTGGCCGTAATGTGTGGCTTGTAACGCGTAAGGCATTAAACATGCCAAGAAAATGCCCAGCGCTCATGACCGTCGGCCTCGCGGTGACTGCTCAGCGTCCCTGGCACGCGCAGTGGTCTTTAGCAAACAACAAAAAAAAAAAAAAAACTGGCGAAAACCCCGAGGAGCACCAAGCGTTGCCTAGCGACCAACAATGCCACAGCTGGCGCAACATCTGCTCCACGGAACCCCGACGCGACTCCAGGAACGCTGCGCATGCGTCGTGCACGTACGCGCCGCCGCTGCGCCTTAGCTGCCGTCAAGCGCTACGGCGCATGTAATGCTTGGCATGAGGAACACGATGATATCAATGCATATGACGATGACTACTACTAGCACAGTGCAAAGCGGCGACGGAACATGTAAACAAACAATTTTAAACTTGTACAGATGCGTGGTGATGTGTCCTGCAGCGCTCACGCAGAAAGAAATAGTGCAGCCTCGCTGTGGTTCAAGCCTTGCGCGACAAAATGCAGGCTTTGCCAATTTTTTCAAAGCAAACTTCTACCTTTTCCAGCCAAGGGTTCTGTCGCGACCGTTGGTGTTAACAGAAAACTCCCACGAACAAATAAAAGAGACTACTGGCACCGCCAAGAATCGAACCTGGAACGAATAGAGAAGCGGAGCGAGGGCCTGTTGTCTTACCATACAAGCGCAAGCGGGGACGAAAAAGACAGACGGTGTGCTCACCCAGCACAGCTGCGGGTTTACCCCCTGCGTTCTCGCTGGATGCCCCGTGATAGCGTCACCCGACATCTCGCGCCGCTGTGCGCTCCGCCCCCGGCGCGGGCAGCGGCTGTGTGCGCGCCTCGCGCATGCGCTAGGAGTGAGTAAAATTAAAGGGAGCTCAAGAATCAAGGATTCCGTAGGGGATCCGGAACGTCAATTTTATTCTTTGACTTGTCAGTGACCGCAACTTTGTTATGAGCTCACACCAACGCACAGCATCTCACTGCTCCCCCGTCTCTACCGCCGATCTCGTCGCCTGCATCGGCTGCGGCAGAGAAGGGGGAGACGTGAGATAGTCTGACACGAGGTATGAACTTCCTTTAATTTCATAATAGTTTTTACAAGTACATTTCACTTGTCTCTGGGGGCACTCTTTGTAGAGCCACGTAAGTGCATTCAAGGGACGTCGCATGGGTAATCGTTGTTGGTGTCGTTTAGAGATACGCTTTCCAACCACTTTTAAAGGGTTGATTGCCGCGCATTTTTTGTCCCTTCGCTGTGTTCGAGCTTTCAGATAGGAAAAGAACACTGGAAATAAATTTGCGGACTTTGGGCTTAACGTGCCCCGACGGAACTTCCAAAAGCCATGCCAAATATACGTTGGCCATCACCGCGGACGCCCGCGCAGCCACATCGCTTGAAGTTCTATTTAAAAACTACGTCTCAGCGTCACTTCACAGAGATGAGGTGGCCCTGCAACCGATAGCGATTAAAAATAGCGGGAAATGCAAAACTGTAAGTGTTATCACAATCATTGTTAGTAAGCAATGCCTGCAGTTCCCTGCGTGGTTTACATCTACTTGCCGAGTCATTATTCAGAAACCACCCTGCTAATATAAGTGGCCAGGTTTCACAAATAGACAACGACGCCACGCGGAAACAGAAATAAGCGGGTCCAAAAATGCATTTCATGGATTGATATGACACCCAGTGCGAGGTGCTCCGTCTTATACCACCCATATTTTGTAGAGGCTGTGTTTACAGAGTCATGGCCAAGGTCTATATCTTGATGCTGTCTTCGTTGCAGGAACCTCCCCAACTTGCCTCCGCTCGGGTACAGTCGTTATGACGTCACCGTCACTGGCTTCGATGAGGAGAACTTGGATGATCCTCATAACCGCTTCGAGTTCTGCAACTTTCTCAGGAGTCTCAAAATACTTTGAAATATGCCATCTTTTACACAGATACTACTCAAAGAATTCATTTTATACTAATCGCACTGGAGTTCTATTCAATGTTCCTCGGAATTTTCAGGTTTCGCTTCATCTTAACGTGTGCGAAGTTATAGCATAGTTGGGCGCACTTGTCATGCAAGGGGACTGGCGATATATTAAAATAATTTGGTTAACGGCACGCGTCTTTCCTAGAAATCAGTATGCTAATGAAAGAGCCCTGGAAAGCGTTTGTGAGAAAAAAAACATTATGTACGTCTTCCAAGTATGATTATTCCTACATACTCCAGGAAAAAAGTGGCGTTTCGAATTTTGCGTTTCGTTAACAAGTCGAACTGAATGTAAGGTAATTCAGCCACGTAGTTCTCTTAGCCCTGCGACTAGCTTTCACACAGCTTTGCCCGCATACTTTTATATGGTTTGGAATGCATTTCTTGGGTTTTGCGCCACCACCATAACTTCACAATTCACTTGATTCCCGTGAGGGCCCATTTCTTTCTTAGCCTGTATTTAAAAACCTTTCATTTGTAAGGGAGCATTTCACTGAACACGTTTAAAGAACAATCCATTCAATCAATGCCCGCTGTATTTGTAGAGCAGGGCCCACGAACCTGTTGCAACAGAGGTTTTACAGTTTGTGAAGCAACGATTGTTGGTAAAGCTGTTTCATCAAGAATGATTTAGTTGCGTGCACCAGTGGTACCTTAATTCTAACTGCTACAACAAAACAGCGTATACTGAGATACGGCATTATGGACAGCACTATTCCTTGTGTTTCCTTGATGTTTTTCGCTTTGCGCGTTGTTTCGTTGTTTTGTTACCTCATCTAGCTTAATGAACAGCCCGTTTTCAACGTCGCTGATTGTACCTAGAATCCAGATGGCAACGTGGCACCCTGGTGTAGACACCAGGGTAAGCGGGTGACCCGCATTTCACGCTGAAGGACACAACTGCGACGTACTTCCATGAGCGTTGTTCCGTCCTGCGAGCTGCGAACTGATGAGCGGGCCTCCGGATCCGAATCTGCAGGAGCAGTGAACAAGTCTAATAAAGCTACCGAGCAATGTAACCATCTGACAGACCATTCAGAAATATTCATATCAAGGTCGTGCTGATAACTTCACAATGGTGGTATTAAAAGGTTTTAAGTGTGAATTCTGGAGCGTTTCTCTTATTGTTGTACGCCTGTGATGTGGTATTTCAACGTCGTATGCCCTAAATACACGTTTCAAGCAATGCTTCAGCTTTTTCGACGGGCAGACCACGCGTATTGGCTGCTCGAGATCGAAATTGTAAAAATGGCCTTTGAGCACCATACACTACTAAAACGATCTCGGCAGGACACCATTATGACATGCCATACTGCAAAAGAAACGCCCTCAGCTTTAGCTCGCGTCTGGCATTGCGACAACCTGCTGTCGGTCTCGGAGAGAGTCAATGCTAGAGCTCGTATACAGTTAATGTACAGACCTGCAGCAAAGGGAAATCTACGTGAAATCAAGAAAATTTGAAGGGTGTAATTTCACATAAGTTTTAAACTTAGCATTTCTCTTAGGTAAATATGCCTGGCATTTGCAAAGTGATCGAAAACTGTCTTATTAAAACTAGACATAATCCTAAATTTCCGCTCATTTGGTGGCGAACCCGCTCGTTATGATCCAACTCCTCTTCGGAGTAGTCTTAGCGAGGATTTTGAGCACACCTAGCATGCAATCGCACATTTGCAGATTATTGCAGGTTTTGCAGATTATTGCGCCCCGACACACCACATTACCTGACAAGCGTCCACGGCCACCGGAGGATGTGTTGCCTGCGTAAATGAAGTGGTCGTTGACCCCTGTGGACAACTTTGCCTTGTAACTCCGCCTTGTCACATTCGTCGTTGCTGATGACATGAACGCTTGCTTCTTGCAAAATGGTTTGCACACAGCCCTCTGGACACGGAGATGGAAAAGGTCCAACTATGTTTAGTGTCAGTAAATATTTATGGCCAACTTTGTACAGCTCTTTACTGCATTTCAGACTGCATCCTGCACGTCTCTGCATTTTTAAAGGATCCGTGTTGAATGAAGCGGTCGGCGCTGCAATCCTACAATGTAACCATCTGCTAGGTACACTGCATAAAGAATAGTGCAGTCGAACTTGCATGTCCTTCATATTGGCGAAACATCGAGCCTCAACGAGAGAGTAATACTCGAGCTCTTGGCACAACGCAGCTCAGAAAGAAAAAGATGAAAGGACCGCACGTCAAGAAATGTTCGAAGACGAGAATAAAGTGTGGTCTTTTGTGTTGTTCGCCTTGGTGCGCCAAAGGAGTTCCTGGCTGCTGCCAAGTTGTACGTTTGCGTATGCGAATCTTCGCATCAACTAAACCCTCGTGAGAACCCGGGTGGCAATACAGCTGTTTTAAGAACTTCCAATTTTTCGTATGAAAGTGTCAATCTTTGTTTGACGCTAGCTACATCTGTGGCGGCGAAAATAACCGGTTGGAGATTCGGACCATTGAAAAACGTGTCAATTCAACCAGCCTTGGCGTTGGCTAAACGTGCATGCACCTTTAAGGACGAACGTTGCGCTGGTTAGTGCGCACTAAATTTTCCTATGGTTCATTCCACATCTATTCCGACATGGTTGACCCACGTCTATTTCCATTAAAAGAATGCTGGTTACTGTACCTTATGTACTTATATTTGTTTAAAAAATATCTAATGTTGTTTTCTTGTTTAACAATCTAGACATGGGTAACGCAAGCCCACCAGTTCTAGTAGTTGGAAATGTATTGCTTGTATTCACTAGCGAGGGCGCGCATGCAGGCAAACCGTGTGAGTGCGCCGTCACTCGTTACGTCGGGCTCCGCGTGATGCGGTGACTTGTCCGTCCTAAGCACATGACTGTGTTGCACGCCAACAAACTCTACCTCAACGAACGCAAAGTATTGTCTCGAGTCCAATGTGAGTGTGATTAATAACATCTATGTTGACCACTACGTTGAAAATCGGGTTGAAACTGGAGCGTACGACACACGCCGGTGTTTTTTTTTCTTCGGCATGCGGGCGCAGTGTTCCAATCCGCGCCATGTCCGTGGCGCATCGGCCATGTCTGTGGACGCTTCCAGTGTTGCCAAGCGAAGAAACTGACAGCTAAACTTTTCAACAAATACTACCTATAGCCTATACATGCCCCTTGACTGAGCATTGCTTACACTCCTGGCTGGTCGGCTGGATCAACGGACAGACAGATAGACCAACATTTTCCCATTATAGATAGCCCAAGAAAGACGTTTATCTTTAAAAATTTTTGCAGCATCATATTCGCCCCTAGACGGCGTCTACGATGTGTTGGGTAAGGGAGATGGCTGAGCGGGTGAGAGATCAGACTGCCTGTTGTGCCATACACGTACCGAAGGTGTTGTGGCCCCAGCCAAGGACAGTGGCCGTGCCTTCATCCGGACTAGCACCGTAGTCCGGCAAGCATGCCAAGGGTTGGTGGACCCGTGTCTGTAGTCGGGATCAGCAGTGCGATGTCGCTGTGGTGCCTTCGATTGGTTGGCCTCCCATGTTCGTCTGGGTGCACACGCACAGCCGCCACGGTGCGCTGCAGGAACAGATGTTTGCTGGCAATGCTAACACCACCGATGCGCGCTACCTACACGGTGTCGTTCCTGAAAGACAAATGAGTGAACATGGGGCTGAAAAAACTTGTTCAATGGTTCCGTTTCTCTGCTAGGCGAAATTTGAACGCAGCTGTTGATACTTGTCGAGGTGCTATTTAAATACCTTAATGGCCTGTGCGGACATTACATAGGGGAGGACTGTGGGGTTACATTCGAATTACAGTCAATGTTTGGCAGAACATAACGGCAGAGATGCTGTATACTAAAGTAACACCGATGAACAAAAAGTATATGCAAAAAAATAACGAAAAACAATAATAAATTAGCATCGAAGGAAAAAGGCACATGCAAAAGAGGCGTAAAAACAAAACAAGAAAACGAAATCAGTACACTTCAGGGTATACGCTTTTTTTTCTGTATTTCTCTTTTTTTGCTATAGCAAAAAAGAGAAATACAGAAAAAAAAAGGACTTTACAAGAAATCAAGCAACTTCAAGAAAGGGTTTGGGTGCGTCTCGAAAGGATTATGTGTATGACTGCTGGGCGATGTGAGGAAGCAACGAATTCCATTCTATGATTGCAAGAAGTAAAGAAGTTTTTTTATCATTCTCTTTGAGCGAAACTTGGCCTTACCATGAACATGTCGTCTACCAAGGCTGAAACATGGATTGATTGATTGATTGATTTATTGATAGATTGTAGGGTTTAACGCACCGACGCAACGCAGGCGATGAGGCACGCCGTAGGGGAGGGCTGTGGATTAATTTTGAACACCTGAGAATATTTAACGTGCACCGAAATCTCGTACACACCGGCGTTTTTTGCTTTTCCCTTCCGAAAAGTGGCCGCCGCAGCCGGGAATCGAACCCGCGTCCTCGTGCTCAGCAGCACAACGCCTTAGCCACTGAGCCACCGCGGCGGGTCAGGCTGAAACATGAGGTGGGGGGGAAAGATATGATGGAAAGATAAGATGAGATTTCAGCGATATTATTTACTGACGTTTTACCTCAAATACGCGTAATATATTTTTTGCTCAACAATGTTGACAGCTATGACCATTGCCACTAAATTTAGATGTTTAGAAGTGGCTGTGCCTGTGTAAACGTCTCGTTCAACTTCTGCCTTAACTTTAGCCGGGCGGCTGAATCGAGGAACAAATATAATATGTGGGTTATAATAAATTCTCTTTCCACATCTTTGAGTGTTGTGTAGGAAAGATATTTCGGACGCTGATGTCTAGTATGTTTACACTACGCCTAGGGGAGCGCACAAAATCGCGCGATGCCCTAGTGACGTTTTTGTTGTGTGGGGGGGTCCCTGGCTGTATTGAGGCGTCGGGGGTCTAGCGGCGCTGCGGTCCTAGCCTCACAAGGCTATGTTTCCAATGCTGCTGCGCATGCGCACCAGCTGTGTTCGAATCACTTAGAAGCGAATCTCGCCACGCTGGGGAAGAGGCGTGCCTCCTGCATTGGTCGTGCCGCTTCGTCAAGGTGAACGGCGCATGTTTGGAACTTCTTATTGTAGAATATTAGCCTTGTAACCATACTAAAACGTGACACAGTTATCTGCAATGTTCACTATCTCATATGTGTGTAAACATGTGTAAAGCTGCAACAATCTAAGATTGTAACACCGCTATAGCATTCGCGGTGCTTTAACCCTGCATTAATGTTGCGTTTGTCGACAACCTACCTTTCCACCCTGTCTATGTCGTACCCTGTGTGGTACATGTAGTTACAAGTAGTGTGTAGGTCAGAGGGAACCATTTTTGGATTGTTGTTTTTGTGTGTGCTTCCCGTTTGCATATGTATTTGTTACCTGACGCACAGTTCCATGGATGCATGTTATGTATCGTCTTCGATACACAAATAAACCTGCTGAGACAGACCGACAAACGGGCAGACACACCAAACTTTTCGCGTTCAGGTAGCCCAAGAAGGACTATCGTCTTTAAAAAAGTGCACGATTACATATGCGCTCCTCTGAAGGAGGCAATCGTTTACATCCTGCGCCATGTGCCGCACCAATGGAGCATTTTATGGACTCCAAGGCAGCTCTGCCAAATTCTTTCGAAAAGAAGTAGATTCCCCCACAAAATCGCAGCCTATGATATCTCATACCTTCATCCCCTTGCCTGCTCTGCTGGACACAGCACTAAATTGCAGTGGATACCTGGACACAGCGGCATCAAAGGGAACAAAAAAGCCGACGAAGCGGCGAGTACAGGCCTTCTGCCTGAAATACCGCACGGTGTATTTTACGAAAACAGAAGCTTGTGCAATGGCTCACCACTTTGCTATAACCGAAGAAACCATCGGTAGAGTAATCTATATGGAACCGTGATCACACTTCTTAAAAACACTGAACGTCCAGAACAAGGACCAATAACTCTCAAGATTATTTTCGTACCATGGATTTGACCCTCGAATCAGGGCCAAGCTCTACGGAGTTGGTTCTCTTACTTGGATTACATTGGCCTAATTTAAAAATTGCAAATTATGTGGCCCAAGCTCAAACCAAATACAGGATTTGTGTTCGTCCGTTATCGCGCCAAGTCCACGACAGTTGTTTTTTTTTTCCTTTTCTTTCCTGCCCAGGTCTTTCTTCGGCCTTTTCTTCCCCTATCCCCAAACCTCAGCACAGAAGCATGTATACGCGACTGTAAACGCCGGCAAACCTCGGCTTTTACAATAAAGAGCCTTTTCTATCTCTTTCTCTCTCTCTCCTAATCAGTCTCGCGCAATTTTCTCTTCCTCGTGCGAAACCAAGATGGATGCCCTCGTATGCAAGACCTACAAAGCGGCACTGGGACTCCCTGCGTATACACCAGCAACGAGAAAGTCTTACGACGGGGGGTACAGAACGTCCTCTTAGAACTTCTGGAAGCCAAACACACGGCGTAACTCAACCGCCTGTCGCTAACACCAACAGGCAGGAGGGTACTCCAACTTCCAAGGAGAGCACCCCCTAATTCCAACAACGCCTCGCACCCGATCCCGTCGAACATACAGTGCAAGATCCGGGTAGCCCCCATATCCCGCCACATGCACCCGACTTGCCCAACAATGCCCATATGGACAGGTGCACAAACATTTCGTTTGTACGTAATTGTGTAATGAGCTCTTATACAGTTTGGAGCACGCTGGGTGACGTCGTTTATGTGTAGGTCTTCTTCTCAGCACTCGAGATCGCGTCTTGAAGGCTGAAAAGGCTGCAGAACGCCGCTCAGGACGGCGTCATGCTAGTCGCGCTGCGGGGACAGCGCATGAAATTGGACAGCAAATGAATCGGCCCGGATGATGTCAGTGGTGTCAAAATGCTCCTCGGATACATGCGAATGCTTGAGTCGAAGCTCAAGGCGCCCGTTTCTTGTCGCGTAATAGCCCGTTTCCGTTTCTCATTCTGCTCTGTCGATGGGTAAACACAGCACTGAGACTCTTCTCTTTCCGTTGTATGCATTTATAGCACAACGGCAGCCGGGCACAACACGTGTTTGACATCGTCCTTTACACGCACTAATTAAGTCGCATCATCGTATACAGCGTGAAAAGCTCGCTGCATGTCTTTCTCACCGCGTCCCCGTCGCTCTGGCGAGCGCTTAGCCGGCCGAGAAGTGCCCGCATGGTAAACGTGGTGCCACCGCACAGCAGCTAAAGGCAGCATACGGAGCTCGTGCCATAGAGTTCCAGAGCAATTTCGGGAGCAGTAAAGTATTGAAGGAATCGGTCTATGCCAATACAGCTCCACTGTAAAAATACATACATACATACATCATGAATGCAGACATACATACATACATACATACATACATACATACATACATACATACATACATACATACATACATACATACATACATACATACAGAAAAAAAGAGTTGGCAGTCAAGAAAACCTCGGAAAGCAAAGGGGAGGGTGTGGTAGGTCATTGAAACCACGGTGTAAGATATACTTTTAGTTGTGTACACAGCAACCCAAAAATCTGTCAAATAGAGTTGGTGGCGCCGTGGCGCCGCGCGTGGACCTTTGATTGAAAGGACATCTGGTGGCAGAACTCTTAACTAAGCTCGAAGCAACCGATGGCTTCAAGGTACTTGAACAACGACTTTCCCGAAGCCAGGTGGTTCGCATGCACCAGCGGCATGCGTGTAAAACAGCATTGTTTCAGCTCGCCGTGTGAGCTCACACAAAGCCATTTTAACGCGTAATTTATTGCATTGTTTAAACAGCTGCGAGATTTCGGGCGTGCTAAGTTCATTAAGGGCCGTATTCCGAGTCCCTCCTCCACTCCATTTTCTCCCTCCACTCGGCTGAGGGGAGGATTCCGCGATGCTTATGCATGGGCAAATTGATTTCAAGGATCTTCTGCACCGGAGGCTCGAGTGGAGGAAGGACTCAGAATACCAGGGTAAGACGCGCGCGCAGCTCCTCAGAACATTGGACACCGGCAGTGAGTTTGACAAGATCGATTCGTCCTCCGCTGCTTCGTGCATGGACTTACCCCAGTTGTGCAACGTCATTTACGACGAAGAATTATCAGCGTACTCGCCGCCAGTTTAATCCACTTCACAAACTGCCTACTTTCCTTGTAGGTCGGGGCGTTGTTCCGGCAGCGGACGCTTTCTTTTGCCGCTGCTTGTACGGAGTAGCTTGGGGGGCTGTAGCCAACGGTAAAGTCGACGGCACTGCATCGTTTGCGAGCGCGCACCTCTTCGACATTCAGTAGTACATCCCCTCAAAGCACCAAAAAGAACCCTTTCGCGCAACCGCACTCTTACAAAAATGCTGACAGCAAGTAGCATCAATTTCTGCTGGGGGTGGCTGCAGAACACGCATTCATTCGTTTAGGATCGCAGGTAACGTTAATTAATGTCACGCTTTCTTGCCATCCGTTGCAGTACGTACTCAATAAAACATTTGCACCCCATTTCTTTTTGCGCAAGCATAAAAAGCGCAGCATAAAATCTCATTTGTGTGAGCGCTCAACGGCTACCGCGGCACACATTCCCTTCGGTTTAGTGTTTTATACCTTCTTTTGATTGTTACCGACTGAAAAACACATGCTTAGAACACGTTGAAACACTGGGGCGAGCGCAAAGGCTTTCGCATGGCTTTCTTCAAATTATCGTCTGCACCCCCGGCCGGCGGAACCAGCCAAGCTGCGGCGAGCAGAAATCGAGCAGACGACCGGTTAGCGGAAGCTGCCGAGAAGGCCCGACAAGGAGCCGAAGGGATCCGAACACCTCCGAGTGGGCGGCGCTCGGGCAGCTTCTTTTCTCTGCCGCTGGAGGGCGCTGCAATCAACGGTCTCAGCGGCGCCAGTTTGGCGACTTTATCAAAACGAAGAGCACACGTTCGTTTTGTAAGCTGTGTCCTCACCTAATAATATATCTTACACCGTGATTGAAACAGATAAAGAATTTGGAAAGAAAGAAAGTGGAGAAAAAATGCCCGCCAGGTGGGATCCGAACCCACGACCTCCAGAATACCGGTCTGGTGCGATAACCGCTACGCCACCGGCGGGGCGAATTTCCCCTCCACTTTCCATTTTTTTTCTCCACTTTCCTTCTTTCCAAATTCTTTATCTGTTTCAATGACCTACCACATCCTCCCCTTTGCTTTCCGAGGTTTTCTTGACTGCCAACTCTTATTTCTGTCTTATTTCAACGAGCCCCTCATTTCCTATTCTGATTCGCTACATACATACATACATACATACATACATACATACATACATACATACATACATACATACATACATACATACATACATACATACATACATACATACATACATACATACAGTCAAGAAAACCTCGGAAAGCAAAGGATGCGGTAGCTCATAGAAACCGATGAAGAATTTCTTGAGTCAGAAAGAAAGTGGTGAAAAAATGCCCGCCGGGTGGGATCCGAACCCATGACCTCCAGAATCCCCCTTTGCTTTCCGAGGTTTTCTTGACTGCCAACCCTTATTCTGTCTACATACATACATACATACATACATACATACATACATACATACATACATACATACATACATACATACATACATACATACATACATACATACATACATGCATTCGGGTGTGATGATGTATGTGTGTGTGCCATTATTACAACGAAATAAGGTCACAAAATTTGTATTAGAAGTACCTACAATACTATGCACTAGTATTTTGCTTACAAGAAAACGCCAGCCAATATTTAATGAATATTTTTTGCTGTTGTACACCTATACTTGCGCCTTATGGCTTGTTGTTTTCGTTCGGTCTTGCAGGCTATACTCGCTGTAATAAAGGTTTTACTGTTTTTCGTTTTCTTTTGCTTTACCAGAAACTCCTTTTACAACACTCTATTTTCAATCTTCCGCCAACAGAAAAATGAGACATGTTTGCTTTTCATCGAACTTCGTGCGCTGCAACAAGATCCCGCAAGACCGCGAAGCTTTCAAGGCGTGTTGACATGACGGTCACAAAACACGTGGTCTTCTAGGAGTAGGGACCTGTAATGCTGCCATCAATCCGCGCTTCCAAAGCGAGGCTTCTTTTTTTCCGTTTTTTAGTTTTAAGAATTCTGCGAGGTCCATGACTTGATGCGGGAATTGAAGCCGTCGGTTTGCAGCCCGTCCGGAACTCCCGAAGCGTATCATGGTTCCCGCAGAGAAAAAAAAAATATTTGCGTGGGTTCGGGTTCAAACCCTACCCCGAGTCCTGAAGCACAACTTATCACTTCTGCTTGTGTTTGATGATCAAACTGGAAGTATCACATCGTGTTTTCCCAGCTAGCCGTGTCTACGTCTACGCCCACGCCCCACGTGTTCGAAGATGTGGTTTAATGTTTCGGTGCGAGCGTGTGTCGTTGTACACTTAAGCGCACCTACGCAGCCGCCGTGTCATCCTGAATTTCAGGGCTTTTATGAGACCTTTAAGCCCAATAAAGTTTTGAGTGAATCCGCCTTTTTCAAGACGCCACTGCGCATGCGCGAAGCCCTAGCGGTGAACGCGAAGAAACTGTTTGGAGGGCCACTGCACCATCCGTCTGCAGCGTCCACCGATACTCGGCTGAGGCCCATGCATCGTCGGAAACGTGAAGTGCAAATATCTAGCAACTTTTGTGTCGTTTGTATGCAATGCCGCTTTCGTGTGCTGCGTACGAGTGCACCTCTCGGGCCAAGGGTGACAAGAAGGAGCGTTTTTTTCGCTTCCCATCAGCTACGGGCGACAGGCAGGCAACGCCGAGAAGCCTGGATTAGGGCTGTGAGACCCAGTCTGAAATGGGAAGCGGAGGAAGTAACCGCAGTTAAGTTTAACCGTGGTACGAAACTTTAACCGCGGTATCACAAACTGCGGTTTTGTCTGTTACACGCGAAATTCCGATTGTGGTGATTGCGGTTCACTTGTTTGTGAGCGAAACAAAAATAAATTACCACACTTTTAACTTAAGGAGAAAAAACAAAAGAGAAGCAGTGTAGACAAAATGAAATATCGTTACAGCAGTCGCTTCAGACCCAACGCCAACGCACTCGCGCGCGGCGAGGAGATGGTCTTCCCCAACTGTTCGCAACCGGCTTGGTTTTGCTCAGTCTGCTCGGTGTTGGGAACTTTAGGCTTAGCATCGCGGTGGATATTTGACCACCGCTATCTCTACAACTGTGAATTACAATTCCATAGCACAATTTTTCACCGCGCTAACATCAACTTTCTCGCATGTGGAAGTTCTTTTCCGCGATCAGATTGATTTTGAAGAGCGGCGATAGCTGTTGCTGCCGTGATCTGGGCTGGTTCGAGCCGCTTGCAGTTCCGTGCGGGCAGGCGCGCCGGCGTGTTCACAGGCACAGCCGACGTGCGCGCCGATCGATTTCCGAGTGCTGAAAATGCTTCATGATTGCCTGGTTTATACAATCAAGCAAACGAAATTGTGGCATTAAAACAGAAGATCCATCTGTGGCATCCTTCACTTGGGGCAGTGCTTGATCACAAACTCCGAGAATTTGAAAAATGCTCCATGCGCCGCTCCGGCCAGCAGAAACAATGCAGGACGCAAGTTGGTAGGTGAACTGTTGGCATCCTGCGATTGTGAAGAAATTTTTATTCAGTAGATGCTCTTCTTCTTTTTGTACCACTATTTATTTCGGCTTTAACAAGCAGCTCAACTCCTGTAGAATTATTCGTACGAGCATAATAAAATGTGCAATGCAGAAGAATTGACAGGGTTACCTCTATTTTGCTTGTCTAGGAATGAAAGCAATGTAGGTAATCTGCACCCAATTACAATCAAACCTTTCAATTTTCACCTAAATCACTGCTAACATCAGCTTTTGGCTGCTCAAGCACACATACACGTTAGACATGTGAGCAATCTGCTAAATATATGCCCATAAAGTTAATCAGGCATCAGAAATCGGCAGGAAACGATGTGTCACCTTTAAATGACACTTTTTTTTCGTTCAAAACACGTAAATGGGAGAGAAAGACTCATAACGTAAACTATGCTACATATATACCATCATCTGATATGGTTTTCAGGCAATGCTTACACCTCACTTCAGTACCTCCAGCTGGTGGAGATCTTTGAAAACTCATTGCGGGCAAGTGGGTTGTGTTCAAGCTCTCGTATCTTGCCCGCAAATGCTGGATTCCACCATTCCCAAATTAACGTGACGACTCGAATGTGGTGGATGCAAGAAAGAATAGGCACACGCCCACTCAGGAGTTCGTGGGGTATGCGCGTCGGTTGCTTAAAAAAAGGTGTAATGTATTGCTGAGCAGACTCAATGCTTGCACGCATCTTAGAGCAGCAACAGCCTTGGCAGATGTCTTTGAGTAGTTTTCCCCTGAGCTGTTCAGCTCATAACATCTACAGTGCTTGCAGGAAAAGCCCCATGCCTTGCTTTTAGCACGTTCCAGTTAAGGATAATGCAGCTGATACTTTACACACTTTCAAATCTTTTTCTTTGTGGAAGGATGTTTCTTTATTGGTGGTCCAGCACTAGCGTGAGTAAATCGCTGCCTTCAGAACTCCAATCAGGCATCTTTAGATGGTACAGTCAGTTACATAAATATTTGGGAAAGTGGACTGCAAGGACTGCCAATTCATATAATAAACATCCAAAAAATGGCTGAAAACAGAACAACTGGTCAGGCTTTATCCAAAACTAAACTACAAAGGTAATAACATTTTTGCGTCAACACCTAACCCTAAGAAATATGGCTTCATCGTAAACATGACTAACACCAGGAAATTCGTATACATGGTGATTAACTGCTAGCCCACACTATGATTTCGGGAGAAATTTTGGGTTTTCCCAAATCAACAATCAAGGTTGCCATTTAGTGGCTACATGTTAGGTTATGCATGAAACACCAATAATTGTTACGAGAAAGAGAACTTGTACATTCATGTGATCCAAGATTATTCAACTATCATAGCCCACTGTGCTACCAAAATGGTGTTTGAAAACTTACGTTCGGTCGGCCAAACACTGTTGACAATGCTTGTGGATTTTTTCCGGTTGAATCGAAGGACGTGATGTGCTCAGGTCGTCCAGAGGTCTAAAACACGTTGGCATATGATTACCACACATGCAAGAATGGAAATGATTGGGTGCACGAATGTTACAACTCGGGCAACACAACAACACAGCATTCAGCCAAAATCAATCCTTGCATACAGCGGCACCGTACACATGGTGACGTGGCTCGCCGCAAATGCAACGAAGCTTGCAAGGCACGCACATTCGCTCGCAAACGATCCTCCCTCGCCATTCCCAACACGGCACAAATGACAGCGGTGATTAACGAAGCCGTAAACGCTGCACCGCGCAGTTTAGAGGAGTAGCCGCCCGTGTTCTGATAAAGTACACGTAAGACGTGGGTTCGCAGTGGTGAACTCTGAAGCTGTTTAATATAATGCTTTGGGAATAGGAAACATTACTAAGTCTAGCACCACTGCGTTTATTGCTCAATGCAAGCACCACAATCTACTTCGCACATCGCCTTTCTAGAGACGAGCCCTCTAGGTTCAACCTAGCCAGTTTAGTTAAACAATTCACGCACACGCGGGCTCTTGTTAATGAATCCTTAAAGCGGCGATGACAGCTACAAACGACATCCAGTGACAAGAAATGCGGCAAATGTGACGAGAAGCTTATCGACAGGAAACGACGCAGAAAAGCGAGCGACGTTCAGGGGCAAGTGCCAAACGAAATTTCCCGTCCTTCAGGTGGCAAAGTTCTTGGCAAATACTTCATTACGAAGTTGAACACCACAGATCATAACCGAAGACGACGAGGGGCCCAATTAATCATAATAACTGCGCTTCTTTAACGGCAGACCATAGATTACAATCGATGCCAGACGGGTCACGGGGCATGATTCAAAATAACGGTTCCAGCCGCGCCGCCGCACGCCTTACTCAGGGTGTCGGCCGTTGGCAGTATATTGCGTAAACAAATTAAAATGAGAACTTAATAAATAATTGCCTGTTTTACTGAATATAGCAGTAAATTTAAGTTTTATTACGGATTTACTATGTGTGTTATAATAAAGAAGCTTAGATTTTTAAAGTTTACAAACACAAAACGCGAACAGAAGTTTTTCGGCCTCGATTTTAACGGTAAAAAAAGCAGCAGATGGCAAGATAACACTGTGCCAATGAAATTTGGTAGGGTTTTAGTGTAAGTAATTGTAGTATTACTTGGCGTCTGTTCAATTTAGCACCCGAATCTCATGCTCCCCTCTCCACCAACTTTTGTTTTCTTTTGATATCTGCCTTGTGTCCTCCCGCGTCGTTTGTGCAGGAGAGACTAGGTGGTCTGTTTCTTGCATATGTACACATTATTGACGGTAGCTAACATAATAATGTAATAAATTTAATTGCTAGTACGTTATGACTCCAATGAGCGAAGAGAATGACTGTTGTCAGAGGGGGCTATGATTGTGGCTGGTGGGGCAGGAGAGGAACAGGGAACGACGGAATGGTGATACAGATGTCACAGTTCAAGGTTGTGCTGTGATCCGTGCAAGGCTGTAGGAAAAAAAAAGTGGAGGGGGATGTTATTTGGTCGATGTTCGTAATAAGCAAGGGCTGATATTTTTCCTGTTTCAACTTTAGTGCCGCCGCTGCTATATATTGAATTTGGCAAAGAGAGATACCATCATAAACGCCTTCATTTTCGGTTTTATACTGTTCCATTTATTTTTTATTTTCCATTCGGGAAACAAGATTTTAATGAACATTTAAAAAATAATTCGATGCTTGTGTGTTTATCATAAAATGCGAAACCCTCATTCAAAGACTGCGCACATTCGTGTCAGCAGTGTTACTGCAGAATAATACGAGAACAAATTTTTAGGCAAATTCAATTTCGTTGAAGACATCGATGCCTTGCATATAAATTTTATTTATAGGACTACAAGAGTCATTTAGTAGCGTTCTCTTCCCGTATACCCAGACATCGAAATAAACCATGTGATGCACTCGAAGAAGTAATGTAGTGCAGAGTGGGATCTAAACATTAAGCATGTTTTGTGCAATTTTGCACCTTCTGGCAGCATATTTGCACCGTTTGTCGTAATACCAAACCATAGTGCTGGGGGTCAACACTCTAATCGGCCATGAATACCAATCAGCCCCCTTCTCAGCTGCTATTGCACCTTTTTAAATGGCTGTTTACACCCTTTATTTTGAAGCGCCCTTATGTTAGGGTGCTGGAGCTAAATTAGGGTGCTTGAAAGGTGCAAAAAGGGTGTAAAATGTTGAATGCACCCTTTCCGCACCCTTAATGATGCCAACACGTTTAGTGCGTATGATGGGTGTAGCGGAATGTGTTGTCTGTATAGCTGTGCAAAGTGTTGTGTTGTCGGGGTTGTTTCTAGTGCCTTGAATTGTATGAGTATATGGATTAGGGATATGTCCTCTCCACACCCGCTGCACATGGGCCTTGAAGATCCAGTGAGCAGGTGCGAGTGTGTTGCATGTGTGTGGCCTATCCGCAAATTGCATAAGGCAACCTCAGTGAATCGCTGTGTGAGTCAGTAGTGTATTGTCCCAAGTGTGGTTTTATTGCGTGTAGTTTATTATCTGTCTGTTCATTCCACTGTGCTTGCCATTTGTAACGAAAGTGTTGTCGAATTTGTGGCTTAAGGTCACTGTGTGGTAGTGTTGTTATGTCTTACTGTGTTGCTGAGTGCCGCGGCAGCGGCCCCTCTCATCAGCAACCTTATTGCCAGCGATCCCAGCATGGCCTGGAACCAACACAAGACCAGAAAAAGGTATTGGGCATATATAGACAGGATGGTGTTGACAACCCTATTCACAATTCTGTTTTTGGCATGGCTTGTGTGATACCAATGCGCGCACAACGCTCAAGGAATCAGTATATATGATGGACTTTGGGATTTTGTGTTCAAGAACGTGTTGTGCAATGAGTAAGATGTCGTATGCTTCAGCTGAGTAAATTGTGGTGTATGTGCTCGTGGTTCTGCATGCATCAAAGTTTGACCCATGAGCAGCGCAAGACACCATGGTTGCAGTTTTTGATGCGTCCACTATAAAAATCTGCACATTGATACTTATACTGCAGGGACAAGTAGTGCTGAAAAATATCAGTTTGTGATACCCTGATTTTATCAATTTCATGAAAGACAAGTCACAAGATACAGGTTGAAGCTGCCAGGGTGGTAAAACGTCAGTAAAAGAAGATGTGTAAATGTCTAAAACTGCGATGTTGAAAGCCGGAGTTTCCTGCCTCATTCTAAGTGAGAACGGCAAGGAAACGGACGGGCGATTAACAAACAGTGGAGACATGAATGTATCATTAAAAACAGGTTTAAAAGGATGTTTATTCAGTGATAAAATTTTAAAAGCGTAGAGCATGTCCATGTACGTTTGTTGGTCCTCAAGGCACCACTTGTACACTCAACATACAAACTTTGGACCGGGATAGTGTCGGAAAACACCCTTGGTCGGAAATATGGCTGCCACGACTAGTGGTACTCGTGAATTTGAGACACATGCTCCGAAGTGGGCGTGCAATGCGGCGTCGGCGTCGCGCCGTCCCCTGTTTTCGCTCCATGGTTGCCTTCCGGTTTAGGCGCGTGCCTTCCGGCCGATTATGTAGGTGCAACAGAAATACGAGCAGGAAAAGAAAACATCTGCCCCTTGAAGTAAAAATAAACAGGCTATTACGTTATGCATTGCATTTTTATAAGTTTAGAAAGCTGGGTGGGGATGTTTAACCCCGACTATTCCGCTCGTCCATGTTGTTCGTACCGCTGGCAGCATGTGTCTACCAGGTGTCCTTATTGTTGGCGGATAGCGCGTGGGTCGGCGGAGAGCTGCTCCCCTCAAATACTCGGAACTAGCTCACTAGCCACTAGCGCCTCCTCCAGGCTTTTAAAAAAAGCTTTTCACAGTGACGTAATTATGACGACACCTCGGGCTCCCATTGGCTGCGGGCCTCATGACGGTCGCAACGATCGTACGTTGCATTTGCTTGCCAGTCGCACGTCGTGAGCCTCCTCCGACCAGCGTACTACGCCAAAACCGTTCCTTTACCACCATCCGCAACGATCGGTCGTATGCCAATCGCGTGCTCCCTTCGTGCATGTGTCTCGCGCTTTACTGAAAAGCAATGGGCAGTGCTCTTCGCCAGGAAAGGGAACATATCGGTGGCAGTTGCCCGGTTTCCGGTTTAAGTAATGGAAGTTGGATGGAAATGCGGGACGAGACACAAAGGACGCTTTGATATCGCGGGTTGCCTTCGAACAAAAACAAAATTAATCTGTACTAGCTCTACTTTCGTGGCTTCATTGAAGTGTGTGGAGCTTTGGGAGTTCTGGCTCGTTAGTGATTAAATTCTACGTCATCCATTTTTGATTGATTGATTGTAGGGGTTAACGCGCCGACGCAACGCGGCGATGAGGCGCGCCGTAGTCGAGGGCTCCGGATTAATTTGATCCTTTAACGTGCGCCGAATCTCGTACACACGGGCGTTTTTGCTTTTCGCCTCCATCAGAAAAGCGGCCGCCGCGGCCGGGAATCGAACCCGCGACCTCGTGCTCAGCAGCGCAACGCCTTAGCCACTGAGCCACCGCGGCGGGTCGTCATCCATTTTTATGTTGTCGAGTTACAGCCTGCGAAAATGGGCCTTTGAGGTTAGCGTTGCCTAGTAATTAAAGTAATTATTTTCAGGGGGAGGTGGGAAGTGGTGAGCAGCGACGTGACTCTATTGAAATGAAACTTTTTTTGCTTGTTCTAGAGGATTAATAATTGTACAATACACAGTTACAATATATACAAAACAAGGACGCCTTCATATATTTTTGGCTCCTATTCAAAATGGCAGTAAGCTCGATCTAAACCCGTTCGGTGGTGGTTAGTGGGCCGAAATGTGCATCGATCTCCCGCAATAAAGACGCGAAAAACACTTCAAGGGACAGGTAGCGTTTGTATGCACTCAAAAATTTCAACCACAAAGAAAGAAAGGAAGGAAGATAAAAGGAAGGAAAGAGAGAGAGAGGGGGGAATAGAAATAAATAAAGAGAAATGAAGGAAGCGAAAAAGAAAAACGAAAGAACGAAGGAAAGACAGAAAGAAACGATTATACAGAAAACGAAGGAAAGAAATAAATGAATAGAGAGAGAGAGAGAGAGAGGAGAGAGAGAGAGAGAGAGAGAGAGAGTAGAGGGGGGGGTAAAAAAGAAACAAAGAATAAAGGAAGCAAAAAAAAAAAGGACAGAATGACAAAAAGAAGAAAAGGAAGAAAGAAAGAAACAACGAAAGTGGCCCACGCATTTAAGAATACGCCAGCAGAGACAGTATGGGACCGATATATTCGCTAAATCGGAATTCGCTAAATGGCCTAGCGGACCGGTATAGTTTGCCTCTCCGTGAAGAAAATCCTGCAGACCCGCGTGGATACAGGGCACTCATTTCTTCGTCGCGCTGTGCTGCGCTTGTAAGGGACCATCGTGCACGATCAATGAGGCGCTGCTCCATTTGACAGCACCGCTTCAATACAGAAGTGGCGCTATTCCTTCAACAGACGCAATGCGTCAGAAAGGCCACTCGTAGTACAGGCAGGCAACCTACATGCAAGGCCGGCGCCGAATCGGCGGACGCCGCCAGGCGCTCATCACTCTCATTCCGGGCGCCTAATGGCTTCAACTCGCACTCGCACACAACTGTACGTTCGAAACGAAGCACACTAAAGAGCAAACAGCAGGCGTCACAAACTGAACAACACGGGCATAGGGCAACCGAGCCCGAAGTTCTAACGCAATATGCCATCATTCTCACCACCAGTGGTGTCGTAGACTGGTGAAGTTATTTTGCGCTGATAAATGTGACACCTACGTACCGGCTGTGCTAGCGGTAGCACTACTGGTGGGCGGGCACAACCTCCCCGAAAAAAAAAAAAACAAAAAAAAAAAAAAACCCTGTTACTTTCGCATGAAAAAAAAACAGATAAAAATAAGAGTAAAAGCAATACTAGACGGTTTCACTGCGCCAGCCGCGAATACTGCCCGAAGCTCCCTTTCTGAGACCAAAATAATCACTTTCTCGCCCCAAGATGGGCATTTCTTGGCCGTTTTTCGACCGGTTCTAATATAAATAGTTTGCTGTCTGAATATTGTTTAAGTGTGGGAATTTACCATATGTACAGTCATGGACAATTGTAATGCGAAAATGAAAATATGAACTAAAGCGCACAAGTAGCGCGATTTCTTTCCATGCAGGTCATATTGATGCGTGGCTTAATTTCACTAACAAAGTTGGGAAGTGTGACCTTCCAAATACACCAATAGCGCGAAATATTGATCACCACGAACAATGTTTTTCAATTTTGCGCGTTCTGGTTGATTATCTTGTGTTCGAATTTCATTGGTCCATGAATATGCATATGTGGGTGTGAGCGCCCATGATCTTGCAGATATCGGGTATGTCATTTTCGGTCAGTCTTCTAGTGGACATGTATGACATGTGTGCGGCAATGGTGTTTCTGTCGCTTGCGCGTCTGTCAATACGGTCGTGGCGCGGCGATTCGATCCTTTAGACATTGTCGACAGCGAGCGATATTCCGTTTTTAAGTCACCGCAGGAGATGCACAAATTTAATCAAAGTGGCGATAGGCTCTCCTCCGCAACTCAACCGGCCTTAAAGAAAGCGTAGAACTGATCTAACGGAGAATTTCTCCAACAAAAGAATTCTTCAAATAAAAATTCCCCGCATTTCCCCGAGGGGAAGAATGTGAAAGTGCGAATGCACGAGTTGAATTTGCGCGGTTCGGTAATGTTCGCGAAAGAGAGATCACACACACACACACAACTACAAAGAAAGAAAGATGCATTTATTCACAGACACCTATTTGTGTTGTCGTTGTACTTGATTGCTAGAGCGGATCTCAGCTTTGAAATTTCGTGTCAGTACTCCTTTAAGCAGGTGCATTAGCCCTTCTCACGCCCGATTCTTGGCCAATCCCCCACGTGGGTATGTGCCATATCAGCGGCCAGGCTGCGCTCGCCCATCTCCACGTGCGCGGACATCGCCGGTGGACGCAGGTTCAGGGTCGCTTAAGAAGTGCATTGCACTTAAAAATGAAGATTGAGTAATGGTCTTATGAGCGGTTGATCGAGAAGGTTGCGGCAATGTTCAAAGCTAACCACTAGACGGCGCTAGGCGCTACAGGAAGTGCTCGGCCGGCATAGACTTGGAAACGGAATGTCGCCGACAGCGATGTCGATCTATGTTGTGCATTTATTTCAAACGTTTTGCTAGTGGACAACCACCAACGGGTATAGCATAGTCGGTAAGATATCGGCTTGTTTTCAGTAGCTCACAAGAGGCTTCACCCAAACATAGGCGGTATTCAATGTGCTCGGCTAATAGTAGTTTCACTAAGACATAAGATGAAGCCTCAGCTTAACGAAATTAGACATCCGAACTTGCGAGAAAAATTGGCTAAACAATGAACAGATAGAACTTTGTGCAGGTTCATTAAATCTGTTATTTCATTTTGTATTTCTGTGTCAGAAAGGGTAAAAGGGTGTTTCGGGCTTCAGAAAACACAAGGTGGCCTTTTAATGCAATAATCTCTATCATTTAAATGCTAATTTTTGAATATTTTCGTCTTCATCGTTGACTTGCTTTTATATAGTAGCCTTGATCAACCAAAAATTAGTGTTTTTGACGAGAGAGAGAGAATAAACGTTTATTTAAATCAACAGGGGGGGATTGTACTAAAGCTTGAGGAGGCGTCCTCAGTCCAGGATGCCTTGAGCGCGGCAGCATCGACAGCCCTTTGAGCCAGCCGAAGCTGGTCGTCCAGGCTGGTGCTCGCCAAGGCGCTCTCCCAAAGCTCGACCAGTGGAAAGTTGGCAGGTTGGGAGGAATCAGTGGAGATTGGTCACATCCTCCGACCATATGCGTAGCGTCCGGGTTCTCGCAAAACTCGGCAGAGAGCGGGACTTCTGTCGGTCGAAAAGGTGAAGCCGGATAGGATGGGGGAATGTATTAGTCTGGAGAGCACGTTAAATGACGTTCGTGCTCTCGGGGTAGAGATTTATTGTGGGGGAGCGAGTGCCTGAAGCGACAAGCCTGTAGTGCTGCGTGATCTCTGTGTAAGATGTCAAGGGCTGCATGCGCTCGGGTTCGGCAACGCTGCTCTCGGCGCCCGCTCGGTGGGTCAATTCTCGAGCGATGGCGTCCGCCGCCTCGTTTCCAGGGATGCCGTGATGTGCGGGAGCCCATACAATCCTGATTAGCCTCTTCAGGGGCTGCTGCTGAATGATGCGTAGAGTTGTTGTGTGAAGGCGTCCCCTAGCGAAATTCCGACAAGCCTGCTGCGAGTCGGTGACAATGACCGCTGCATTAGTTTGTACGACGGCAAGGGCGATTGCTACTTCCTCTGCTTGTATAGTATTGTCGCCGGCAAGCGAGAGGCTGCTACGGGGCTTGTTTTCGACGACTACGGTGGAAACCGCCGCGGACCTACCCGGATAAGACGCCGCGTCCGTATACGCTGTTGTTGGTGATTGCCATAGATCTTGTATATGGCTTTTGCTCTGGCTTCCCTCCTGTCGACGTGGTACACGGGGTGCATATTACGGGGCAGGGGGTTTACCGTGATGTTCTTACGGACTTCGTGCGGTAGGTTTCCCGTGAGTGCAGGCGGGTGGTCGAGTGGAGCCGAGAGCCTCAGGCGTGAGAGGATCGCCCTCCCCGTTTCCGTAACCCCCAGCCTCGCTCTTGGTTGTTTAGATGAGCCTCAATTAGCTCCTCGGCAGTGTTTGTGAATGCCGAGCCGAAGAAGTCTTTCGGTGGAGGTGGAGACCGGAAGTCCGAGTGCTTGTTTATAGGCCTTGCGGATCATCGTGTTGACCTTCTGTGTCTCGGTGATGTTGAGCAGAGCGTATGGCAACACGTATATCATCCTCGACACGACAAAGGCCTGGACGAGCCGAAGCAGGTCCACCTCTCCCATGCCACGGGTTTTCGTGGCAATCCGGCGTATCATGTGAGTCACCTGATCGGTCATTTTCTTGAGTTTGGCAATGAGTAATGAGTTGGTCTTGTTTTGCTTGAAAGGTCATTCCGAGAATCTTTATATGCTGAGATGGAGTGATGGTGTGGCCATCCAACTTGAGGCAGATGCTGGGTGTGCCAGGGACATGTTCTGGCGTGGCGAAACGACTAGCAACTCCGATTTTTGCGGAGCGCAGCAGAGGCCGCAAGACTTCGCATATTCGCTTACCACATCCGCTGCTTCTTGCAAGCGATCCTGCAAGCGATCCTGCAAGCGATCTTGCAAGCGATCCTGGTGTTCTGACGAATCGTCAAAACAATTTCTCCAAATTTCGCACGTAAGTGCGACACCCCAAATTTCAGTAGCCATTCAGTTATGCGGGTGCTTTATCTGGTTGCAGCTCACCGCACTAAACTGCTAGCCAAGGTTCACTATGTTTCTGTATTTGAGATCAGCTGTATTCTACACAATCTACACAAATATGTTTGACACCACAGTGGAACAATTTATCGCAACAAAAACCTCTTTTATTCCGGCTATAGCTGATGCAAACTTCCCAAGCTTGAAGAGAATTTCCAAAGCTTAATAGCACGCATCGGAGAGAAAATTTTGACGGCCTCGCTGAAGCATGCAGGCTCACCACAAATGCCACACTTATGTCAATCACAAATACAAACTGAAGCGAATAAACACGGGCTTTGCACGAAAAAGACACCACTCACAGGAAGGACGGGACGAGCGCAAAGAAACGTGAAGGGTGCGGCAAGACGCACGCCAACCCCTACGTGCACTGCAAAGTGGGCGTGGTATATCAAATACTATTGAAGTGTGGCAAAGTCTACGTAGGGCAGACAAGACGATGTATTAATGACCGTATGCGTGAGAATGACCTCTGTGTCAAAAACAAAACTAATGCCAACTTGCCCGCTCACTGTCTGGCCTGCACGAGTGGCGAGTGTGAACCGGCATTAAGAGAAGCCAAGGTTCTGCGCAGGTCCAGCGACACCAACGCACGGGAAATTTTAGAGGCCTACCATATAAGAAAGAAGGGAGAAGGATGCGTGAGTGACACATCGGTGTTTCTTCATAAGCCAGAGATTGTATATCTTGACATGTGTCTGTAGCGTTGTGATAGAGCTGCCTGTTAAGATTGCATTAATTGTAGGAATGCGCATGTGTGACCAGATAATAGTGGGCTTATATTTGTATTATCTGTCCAATAAAGTTTAGCTGAGAGTTGCGCCCGTCCCGTCCTTCCTGTGTGTGGTGTCTTTTTCGCGCAAAGCCCGTGTTTATTCACCAAGATGCACCAATTCGCCCAACAACAAGTTCTTCTATACAAACTGAAGAGTCTACCTCGGAATGTTGAAAATGAGCTATAAAAAAAGCAATGAATGGGCTAATCCGTGCAGAAGGTTTTCAAGCTGCCACCTGTTATTAGCGTCCCCTGCAGCTTGTCAAATTTTTTGAAATCTTAATGCTTGCACAACGTAGTCACCCAACACACCCAGTACTTAAATTAGGGAGTCGCTAAGTACCTCAGCCAAACATTGCTGCTCATCAGATGCCCATCAGATAAGTTGAAAACTCGCTCCAAAGATTTTCTCTCTTTCCCGCTCATTACGTTCTTCGACCGCTCGAATTACGTCATTAAGGCCATGGAGCCGCTGTTGGTCGGTTTTGCTTCAGTTGCAGCAATGAATGCTTTTCGGTAGCAACTTTTTAAAAAAAGCCACAAAAACAATGCAGAAACGTAAGGCGTATCTGGTGCGAGGAGCAAATCACGCGCGGACTCTTCGTGCTGGTGATATCTATAGTTTTCGCAGTGCTTCCAGACGCGACGGAAAGAGTGGAAGCGTTTATCGAAAGTGTTGGAGGGTCCCTTTAAAGATTCCCAGGGGGGGGGTCGAAATTCACTAGGAGCCCTCCCCTTATATCCCAGGTGAATCTTCAGTCCCTAAAGCCTTACCATTTTTATTATCGCACACAATTGCAGCTTCGAAAAAGATAGGAACCCTCCCGTCCAATATTTTGTTTCACTGAAAACAAAACCTGACCACGTGAAATGCTTTTTCTTATTCTTCTTGTCTCTGCATCCTGTTTGCTCCGTTCCCGATTCCGACGAATTTTTCCTTCGATAATACACAAAAGTATAAACTCTGGAAAGAATTCTATTCATATTGAGGCGGCGTTGAAGCCTCGACTGCTGCATAAAAGGATGAAACTCGTATCGATGGCGTTGGAGCTGCATCGAACCAGCGGAAAACTGCGAATGAGGGATTTGCCGCGAGGTTTTCAGCCGCCATAACCGGTGGCTACCGGTTGGGAAAACACAGCAGACCCTCCGCAGAATTCAGGCAAGGTATAGAAGCGAATGCTGTTTTGTGTCTATACATAGCGGCAGCTACACAAGTGCTCTCCTGGATGGATACAGAGATATTGTTAAGGAACAAATCCAGTATGCGACATATAACAGCGTGGAGATTAAGTTTATAATGACTACTTTAAACATTTGTAAAACATGCGCGCCGTACTACTCAATTCATAGTAATACCCACGGCAAATAAATAACCGTGTTAACCCAGCACCATTATAGCACAACTGGGTTCCGGTAAACTTCCCGCCACAGCTAAATCTGCCCCCTACTTGGCTTACATCCAAACGGTCGGTGCTTAGGAAGCAGGCTGAACGAGACACTGATCTCTCCGATTTCCTCATACGAAATCGGAGATATTTCCATTAGCAGGAACGAATTGGGAAGCTCCTCGGGAACACAATGCCTGGCTTCGTACTTCACAGCCGAATTGCATCCTCGCCTTTATGTACGCATGGCCTGAAACAGTTCGAGGAGCTGATGAACTCGTTGCAACATCCTGCCAAATAAAACGTGCAATATGGGGTTTAACTAGGGTTTACCAGTCAAACCCTGCAGTATCTTAATCTTGGACCTATCTAGCTAGTTAGCCAATTGCTTTTTATGAGATGTATGATAGTCTAAATTGCTACAGAAAAAATATCAAAGAACGCATTCTTGTGACCTGCGTGTGCAGTGTTTTGGTGACAAATAAGACACGGAGTTAGCTGTTGTGGGCACATAGTTTCATGCTAATACATACTAGAGGCAAATCTGGCGCCACTGCCTAGGGGAGCCGCGCTTCAGCGAGCGTGCCGTCATGTACCAGGAAGGTACGTTCCACTTGTCCTTGGCATAGCTCACGAACAAGCTGAAAAGTTGGCTTTGGCTGCAAAAATGCAACAATATTACTGTAGAAGAATAATCGAATTTGTTCTGGTATTATAAAATTAAAGCTCCCGAAAGATTTATTTGCCAGGGATTATTTAGAAGCTTCATAGAAGATGGACAAAAAAATAATGTTACCCCTTTTGGCTTCAAGACGAAAAAGAAGCCATGTGGCTAACCAAGCCAAGGAGGCGAGGAACGTCGCTAGCTGCAATGGCGCCGCCCACGGCGGCCCGCGAATGCAGCGCCAGATTTACCTCTAATATATATTATTATGAAACTCTATGGTTGTGGAGACTCTCCCGGAAACTAGTGGCATTATCGTGGATAGCGTACAATGTGCACCCATATTTTATAAATGTTCAATCTCCAGCACCATTACCATCATCATCATAATCCCGAGGCGATTATGTACCAAATGTATTTTTCTTACTGATCATGAGCCTTTACACGCCGTGTATGTGGATGACCAACGAAGCTTTTTGGCACACGACGTGGACGGCTGCTTCCTGAAAGCCTGTGTGTAGCAGTTTATGTTCTCGTGTGAACAGTATTGTCACCTCCATCCCGATTGGATGTAGAAAGCGAGGCGGCGTGCCAGGATGACGTCCGAAACTCATCAAGACCTTCTTTTTACCTTTCTTTCTCTCTCTGGCTTTGGTGGGAGGAAGAAACCAACAAATTAGTTTAGAGGCGTTCGAGGGGCTCTGCCACAAAAAATTTTGAGCTTGTTTTTGTTTTGTCGGAATAAGTAGCTAATGATATCTTTATCACGTGCGGAAACTTCGCTTGGTTCCGCGCATTGTGATTGTTTAATTAGAGACGTTTTTAATTCGCCCAGTCGCAGTTTCGGTTCCAGCGGGTGCCGCTTGAACTTTGTATCAGTGTTGTTCACGTTCCTCTAAAACAGGGACGAAAGCTCGTTCCTCGTTCCTTCCCAATTTTGAAACTAGTTCCCCTTACAAGTTCCTTTACTCCGAAAGAAACGCGTTCCAGTTCTGCTTCGAACATTGGAACGTGTCGTTACTCTAACGTTACATTTTATTTTTAAAAATTAAATACGGTGTCGGATAATCCTGAGACGAAATAAAATGAGTAAATTAAAACCCGCATCGAACTACGTATATTTTATAAATAGGAACACCGCTGGTAGTAGATTATCTGGAGATAAAAAGAATCCAAAGAAACGCTCCTAGAAGAATTTTTTCAGGAAGCACCGGTCAAACTCCAAATATGTCTAATTGCGCCCCTGATATTTTAAGTTCACATAAAAAAGAGAAATTCCATAATGATCTCAGCTAAACGTATCTAACACCCGAGGGGCTCCTCGTTCACTGTCGTTCGGTACCCTGACCAGACTCAAGCTTCCTATATCGACTTTCTAGCTCTCGCTGACTGTCCGAAAACACCAAATACTTCGGTTTTATTACACAAAACTACGCCTCTAGGACCTACTAACACTTACTGGGCCGCTCATGGGCCAGTACAACAAAACCTTAATATTTGTACAATCACGTGATCCGCACTCTCACTCTCACTCCCAGGTATAAATCAAAGCACAAGTATAACAGAGGTTGAAACCGACCAACTAAAGCAACTCTGAACAATGGCCTTCGACCTTCGGGCGGCCTCTCTCAGGTATTGTCCATACGGCGCGCAACGATATTATGCCCAACAAAGACGAAATTCCTGTCCTTTGTCAACACGACGCGCGTGGACCTGGCACTCCAGTCAACCCACTACCGCCAGATCGGCGATAGACCGCGCCGTGACGAACTGAACGCGTACTTTCTAACTTCGAGCAGTACAACATCCCGAGATGCTGCGGCGCGCTCTATCGATAGTCGGTGATCCTTCGACTGACCTCACAGCGAGCGCAACTCCCTCGACAACAACGCACCCGCGCCTCGCGCGCCCTAATCAGGTAATTACCCCTGAAAATATACAGATACTGTGGTTTCACGAGAGACCTGCAGCGCCGCTCGGACTTAAATAACCTTTTCCCGGCAGGGAACAATTATATCGACTAGACGCGCATCCTGGCCTCCCTAGACAAACGATGAAAAGTGAAAAGTATACTCGCGGTTGCGCTATTCACCCGTAGTCGAACACCACCGCGTAAGCTATACCGGCATGAAAGCAAGCACAATCTGCGGCCCGCCGCGTGGTTATTCTTATGCCCTTGACCGTCGAGGAATCACGTTCCGCTGTAGGGTGGACAATTGGCCAGCTTATAAAAAGAGAAACACAGCAGCGACTTGTGGATTTTTCTACTCGAGCCTTGGCATCAAAAACAGCCAAATCCTAGCGATGTAACGTTTGCAGAAGGAACGCCGTTCCTGCCGTTCCTTCATAAACCTAACGAGTTACCGTTACAGTTCCACCGACCCTTAATGGAACGGAGGCGTTCCTTTGTTCCTCCCAAAAGGAACTAGTTCCGTACAACACTGCTTTGTATAAACAAAGCTGTCCACGTGACTGTCGGAGGGATATCACAGAGGAGAGCTGCCGTAGCACTGTCGATTCTGCGTTGGCGGCAGTTTCTGACAATGCCGCTACGTGCTTTAATTGAAAAGCGACCATGGGCCGTATGCAGGCGCTGCGAGTGCAAATCGCTGCCGCAGAAAGAGAACAACGTGCGACGCCCGAGGTAGGGGGTGGGAAGATGCGCGGTGGGGGCAGCCAGCCGGTCTGCCTATAGGTCCGCCTACAGATGTTAGGCTTAACACTGCGGCGGAAATTCCATTGCCGCTCTCGTAAACGGTGCAGATGACGTTTTTTAATGCAATTCGCCATCGCATCATTAACTCCTTCCTCACATCTACAGCTTTGTTTGAGCTTTGAGTCCCATGTAAAAAGCTATCGCTCGAGCTACCAGCGCCTGCCTGCGCGCCAATTAGCAGCCGCGGCTGTCGCCCACACAGCGACCGTGCGCGGCTGCCTCAACGCGCCTGTGCGCCTGTCGTGTGCCCAGCGCGTTTTTGCGTCCAGTGTAATAAAAAGGAATAGAAATACAGTGCCTGGTATTGCTGTAGAACTTATTCGCGGCCAGCTGCCCGATGAGCCAATAAATCTCGGCGCCTCCGACGTCAACGAACGGATCGTTTGTAGCTCGAGAGCAAAAGCACCGACCTCCAATCGGAGCAGCGAGCCGGCGAGAAACACCGGCAGTACCTAAGAGGCCTACACAAACTCGTGGCATGTTGGATTTTGTTAGTTACTACACGTCCAAGTAGATGTCAATCTCGCGAGGACCTCTGCTGTCTGCTCGGTTACGTTACGCACACTTCTAAAATTAATTTTAAATATGTTCGGGGCTTTATTTGCCGATGATATTTTGGAGATGATATATGTGTTTTCACACCAATCTATCTGAGAAGTTATCTCGCCTTCAAAATTTTGTGTCAGTACTCCTTGAAGGAAAGTGCTGATGTGCTAAGGCAACCATGTGTGTTGCCTTAGCAATGGAGACGCGGGGGCTCGGGCATGGCGGCGCACGCGTAAGGCGTCCCAGCGAGCTCTAAAGGATTACCGCGACGTTAACTACTCTTTCGCGCAGCGTCCTACACTCTCACAAGACACGAGTGAAGTCGTCGGCGCAGGTCAGCTGATTGCCAGCTGCTGTGTTTTGGTGTCGGCCACTGATCGCTCACTTGTCGATGAGCGCCTTTTCTTTCGGTGGCTTGCCGATCGATTTCGCTAGTCTCCCAGCCAACAGCGCGCGCACCAACGTTTGCGGGCACTGCTACGCTGCTGCCGTATCTCAACAGGCGTGCGCGTGAGCATTCACAATTTCTTCGGAAGCATTATTTGGCTATTCTACTGAACGACTAAGCCGTTTGCAAGGTGCGGGCGCATATGTGTCTATATCTGTGCTCGCAGGCAACTGCGCTGCGAGCACGGAGCAACCGCGGCTCCATTCTCCCGTGGTGACGCGGAGTTGTTTAGGGAAAGCAGAGCATCACCCCTCAATGTCACTGATATAATTCATATCTATTGACTTTGACGCTTCGGCCGAGAGTCGGGTGGTAGCGCCGCAGACGGGCCCTGCTTATTTTTTTCTGCGAGATGCGGGCGCATGCGCAGACATGGTGGGTGCGGTCACGGCAGTTTTCAGTGTTGCCAAGAGAAGACATCGGCCGCTAAAATTTTATGTGAATTTTATGTGAAAAGTTTATGTGAAAATTTTATGTGAACTTTACCTTGGCGCAACGCATTCACGGAAAATTTCGTTAACCCCATAATTCAATATAATAACTTATGCAGAAACGTCTGGAGAGCCAGTGGACGCACACACTGGAAAGGTCCCAACAATTGTTGGGCACGAAGATTGCATGTTAAAAAAAATGCTTGTACTAGTACTGTACAACAGCCTGTGTTTTTGAGTGTTAGTTTCTTTTTTTTTCTGTAGAAGAAAGCCTGCATCACTGCATACGTTTTCTCTTTGGACCCAGAACTAGCCATTGGCTATGGGTCCAAGCAGTCTGATGATCCTTTGTATTGTATGATTTGACAAATAAAATAATAATAATAAAAATAATAATAATACAAACGATTACAGGCAAGGATGGGATCACGCAACAGCGTGAATAAAAAGTACATAATTTCGGGTATTGCAAACATATGCTGATGCCGAAGCGGTTGTTACCAGACAAATTTATATTTACGCGCTCCTCTGTAGAGGTGCGCTACGTTTTGTGAGCTGGAATGTGTGTGGCGTTCATTTGTGTGGTTCCTCCAAGGCTGTTATGCTTACACATTTTTTTAAAAGGGCCAAATTTTGCTTCGCGGCTACCGCTGACACACGTGGCTGCCAGGGATGCCTTAGGTTACGTCGACACCAACAGCACCTCGCAATGCAAAATATCTCAACAAGCACAAAATTATTTTAGCAATCTCGCGTTTAAAATTTCTTGTCTTCTGTCCTCTACCTCGACACCTATTAAATAACCGGCCGCCCCAGCATCTATTTAGGTAGGAACGCCCGTTGGACAGGTCTTTACGATAGGAGGCGAAAAAATGAAAACCATTCCACCTAATGCGAAAGCTGTCGGAAGTGTAGAGCAGTGGTTCACCATAATGCGCGGTATCGCCGTTATCCGCTCACTGATACCACCCGAGGCAAATCGAATTTCCCGCCTTCGCAGTGCTCGCGCGCCCCCTCGCTGAAACTGCGCCAGCAAGAGTTCTGTTTTTTTTTTTTTGTGCTTGCTTTTTCTACCGTATGTGCCGGCGTTGCACTGCCACTTTTTTCCCCTTGCTATCGTAAAAACCAACCCAACGAGCGTTCCTAACTAAATGAACGTGGGCGCTGCCTTTTAATTACGTATATTTTGCCTCAAATGTACCTACAGTTTTCTTTGCGCTAAGCAACGGGGAGATGTATGACAAGCGCCAGCGGTTCACGAGTTTCAAACGCTTATGGCTATATAAACCGCTTGGCTTCCGAAGCCTCTGGGTTACGCCGCGACGACAGCGGCTACGACGGAACGCCGGCTCTAGTTGGATACAGCAAGCCAGCTACGACGACAACGTACGGTCCTAAAGTGCTCTGCACTTAAAAAGTGGCCGCCAATAACGACGTGTTCCAAGCTGCGCTGTAAGGCTCCGGCACGTCCAGGAAAAGAACAGAACTCCCGTTCGTGCTGTTCCAAGCAAAGAGCGCGCTTCCGCTGCGAAGGCGGGAACTTTGAATTGCGTTGGACAAAACATCTGTTCAATTCATCAAGAGAGGAGTGAGACAAGGAGAGCAAGAGCGTGAGGGGCGGTAGCTATGAGCGGATAACGGCACCACAGGCCGCCTGGCGGATAAATCACTGCTCCGCACTTCCGATCGCTTTCACGCTGAATGGAACTGCTTTAATATTTGTATACTGCGCTATCCCTGTCACCTGTTTTTCACAGATGGACGATGGCTGCTTATGGCAGTTTGTGCCTCGGATTACTTTCAGCCGCAATAGCAGACGCGACTTTCTCATCTCTACCGTTGGCTGCCCAGAAGACGCGCTACGTTCAGAAGCTAACACGGTCGTTGTGCAATTAACTGCTCGAAGGTTCTGTTCTGTTCCCGGTATCTGAGAGTTCTCAATTAGCGGTTGCGGGCCGTTGAGCTACTCGTCACCTTAGCTCAAAAAAACATTTTCGGATTTTCAGGGCCATGACATCATCTGTGTGCACCGTATACGAATACATTTACAACGCTGTAGCTAAAATTTCTCTGGGAATGTTACTACCAGAATGTAAGAATATATTATTACACCGTATTTACCACGCATCTTTGCCAATGACAGAGGCTTCGGGTCTATGTTGCAGCTACAAACGGCTGCCGCCTGACGCTGGCTTGCTTGCCCCCTGGGGTGTTTATGTGCCCGTCTGCAATAATAATACACGACCAGTTCAATGGGCGTGCTTGAAATTCTGCATCATTGAACATGGGCATGGGCGGGATTATACACCCTGCATCGGTGCGAGTATTCAAGCCATGGCTGGGACTATTCACGTTTTGCTCCCTTTGATAAGTATGCAACCCAAGGTTGCATCTGAAGGCCATCCGCACCATACGCAATAGGTCATATGTAACCGAAGGCCACAAGCAATCACGCCTACGAAATAAAATTATCGCTTTAAAAAGCTGACTGAAGCGACATTATGAACTTTCGGTTCATCTGTGTTCGCAAATGACAGTTTTTTTTTTATAGCGCTCGCAGTTGATTCGGCGCTCTCTCGGATCCACGACGAAAAACAAATCTCTTTGTAACGAGCTCATTTACGTCACCGAAAAAGTGGGACGGTGACATGGAGAGAAATAACAACTTTATTTACTTCCAAATAGAAAAATCATTCCATGTCGTAAAAGCGACTTTCTGAGGCGGCTCAGTTGTGCTGCTGATCCTAAGGACGCGGGTTTTATCTCGGCCGCGGTGGCTACTTTTCCCATGAAAGCGAAAAGGGAAAACACCCGTGCGTCGAGATTTCGGCGCAGGTCAAAGATTCCCAGGTGTTCAAATAAATCCGGAGTCCTCCACTACGGCATTCCTCATAGCCCGGGTGTAGCGTCGGCGCATTAAACCAACAAACGATCAATCAGTCAATCTTGATTCAAACAGAGTTGTACGTCCTTTTGGATTGGATCCCTATAATGCCACTGCGGAAAAATGCTCCAGCCATAAGTAAACACATCCTCGATGGGTGCTTTCACAGGGCTTACAATAAAACAAGGAGAAAGTTGTGAACTCGAAGTCAAGAAAGTGGACACTCAAACTAAGATCGCCGTGTTGGTGGGAGACATTTCTACGTGCGTTCACAGGGTTGCACGTTTCTGTATCGCCGGTAGGTTTACACACCACAGGTCAGGCACACACTGTTCCGGAGAATGCGTCGTTCGGCAGTTACATCAACGCAGAAACATACCGCGAAACACCAGCGTTCAAGATTCGAATGTAAGTTCCGAAATTCGACCCAGCCTTGCAAACACCCGCTATGATGTTACGTTGTATCCCAGCATCTCACAGAATCAGGGTTCACCAGACAGGGAGCATGCCGAAACAAATGCTTCAAGAGCGTCATGGGAGTTCCCACGTGGCGTACATTACTCCAACGCTAATGTTCCAACCAGGGGACCGCCTCCTTGCCGCGATTTTTGGGGGTAAACCGTTTTCGATGACCCTCCCAACGGGAGCACTCAAGTGCCGTCGTTAAGGCTTCGTACGCTATTTGCGCGCAGTCGGGCAAAGCTTCTTCGGACCTCCACCTATCTGTTTCGCCCCGCTCCTACTCCTTTCCTCATCGTCTTCACAAACGACCCCTTTTCGGAATTTTTTTCCTTTGAGTTCTTGACACTGCGGGCCTCTCAAATGCTGGCAAAACGCAAACTGCAGCTGCCGAATGCACCACAAATGCGAGCAGACATCAGATTTGTATATTCGCTGCGAATCGGCTGAGTTGTAATGCATACGAGTCGGTGAGTAGTAACTGCGCTGAAGCGGTAAACAGCGGGATAGTTCGTGACTGACCCCTTCTCTTCATGGCACTTCAGTAGGAGCAGTGTATTTTCCTGAACACCTCACCCCACCTCCTTATGCGGGAGCGAGAGAGAGTGAGAGCGAGAGAGAGTAAACTTTATTTTGCGATAAAAAGGGGGGAGCACGCAGTCGGTTTCCTCAATTCAGTATCCAGTTGGAGCTTGCTGCCTTCTCCGCACGTTCCACCAGCCAAAGCTTAGTTTCGCTCTGGGGCTAGCCAGTTCTCTCTCCCACTGCTCATGGGAAGGGTTGGGAATTGTGCGGACATTTGGGTTTTTCTGTCAGGCCCAGGCCCAACGGTAGAGGGTACAGATCTCACCGCAGTGTGAGCAGGTGGCGCTGTAGAGGGTGGGGTTGATAGCGTGAAGTTTAGATAGGTGTGGGAACGTGTTTGTCTGCAAAAGCTTGAGTTTATGCTCCTTTCCTTTGGTGAGTGACCGTTGGGCAGGAGGATAGTCTTGCCTACTCAGCTTATAGTGCTGTAGCGCTGTGTGATGCCTCCGTATGTTACTAGGGGATGAGTCGCTTGAAGCCAGTCCTCTCGCGGTGCCCGGTAGGCTAATTCTCGGGCTGTCGTGAGGGCCATGACATTGCCGCGAAGGGACGAGTGGGACAGGGGCCCAAACCAGACGGATATTGGGTTAAAGGGGTCGCTGGAGAGGGATTCTTGCAGCTGGTCTTGATATCCTTCCGCGTAGGTACACTTAGATGAGGATTTTCAACTATTCGAAATGGAGGCAGCTCTGTTCGAATGCAATAAAAATAGAGCCCTGGGACCAGACCATGCCATTTACCGGCTTCTTGCCAGCATGGACGGCGGCTCCCTGGCTCACCTTCTATACCCCATCAATTCACAGTGGAGCTCAGGTCACCTCCCTCCCCGGTAAAAGACGGTTGAAATACGATGCACCCCCAAGCCAAAAAAGACCCCTCATCTTGCCTAAGATAGATCTCCCTGACCTCCTGTGTAGGCACATTACTGGAACGAATGTTACTAAAGCGCCTCCAACCCTTCATTCAAGAAAATGGCCTTATATCCGACCACCTGTATGGCTTCAGAAAGCATTCCAGTACACAAGATATTCTCATTAAAATTAAAGAAAAAGTACTTGCTGCAGCTACTCGTTACTCCCCCCGGGCCGTTCTTGCCTTGTACTTAAAAGGGGCATTTGGAAATGCGTGGCATTCCTTTTTTTATACCACCTCAATCAAACAGGCTGTGGACACGACACCTTATCGGCAATCTATTATTCGTGTAGCAGGCGTTAGTTTCCAGACTATTGCCTTGGTAGAACAGGACACACTTTAACGTTCAGTTCATTTTCCACTCGGTTTCAATGTCTCCCTCCTGGATTTGCGCCAGAAACTTGAGGTCATACGTGATATACATCATGACATACGTCGCACTAACTCCATGGGAAACATCGAGGGCTACCTGCAACAGGCTACTGACGTCGTTCACAACTATGCCTCTTCCATGAGGCTTCAATGCTCCCCCAAAAATAGGAATTCGTAATTCATCCGTAAACATCCACCTGCTCCTCAGCGCTTGTTCTGTTCACTTCTTTCTTTCTGTCCCCGCCGTTTCGCGCTGTTCCCCAAGATGCAAGTGCACCAACTAGCCCAATTCGCCAACTTGCGACAGAAAGAACCAGTCTGTCCCTCTCGATGGCGATGCTATACGGCCCAGCTCCTCCTTTATGATTTTAGGCTTCACCATCTAGGCTAACACATGCAACAATGAAACTGTATCTTAACTTTCCAAGGCTTTTAAAAAGTCTCCACATGCTTCGACGAGTTTCTAAGCCCCGCCGTGGCATGCAGGGAAAATACTTCATCCGACTGGTCCAAGCTCTCCTTATCTCACGTGTCACGTATGTTACACCTTCCTTACCCTCACCAAAAATGACACGGACACCACTGACGGGTTTCTACGCAGACCATTCAAACAAGTACTACATTTTCCTATGAACACCCCCACGGCCCGTCTTTAACTACTGGGCCTCCACAACACGGTGTCAGAACTTATTGAAGGCAATAAAAATCCAGTCAACATCTCCCTCTCACCCAAACACCGCGGGTCTAGCCCTCCTAAAAAGGCCTCACGCCCCATGCCAGCCAACTGCCTCTCAGCCCCTCCCTTATCACTGGAGAAGTGTTATCCGGGTTCGCCCCTTGCCAAAAAATATGCACAGTAACGTGCATCCCATCTCCGTATAGGAGATGCCATGGGGAAATCGAAAAATGAGTCTAGTAAAGCTATCGCGTTAAAAAGCTTATCCGTGTTATTGGGGTTTCCAAGGAGGTGGTTGTATACGAGGCAGTGGCTCGATCTGCCGTCGGCTTCCAGTGGAATGGCCGCGTTTTTCCAGCCGGCGATGGGCACGTTGGCGTCATCTAGCTGTCTGCCTCAATGGGTCAGGTCCTTCTAGACGATTGCGAACGCCTGCTGCCTGCATGGGGCAGTGGTGGTGGTGAAACATTTATTCAAGTGAAAGATTTTCGCTCTTGAAAGCGGGAGCAGCCCTCAGTCCAGGGCCCCTGCGGCGGCTGCGGTCCTGCGTGCCCGGTCCACCAACTGTCGCTGGTCCTCAGAACAGAACTGCATAGCGTGGCTCCCACTGCTCGAGGGTGGGAGTGCGAATAGTGCTGCACCAACATGCTCACACTGGCGAAGGTCGCCACGCCCCGCTGAAACCATCCCTCGTCAAAGGCATCTTGGCAGTCAAAGAAGTCGCCAGACCGCAGATCGAGCTCGTTCTGTCGTCGTCCGGAGAAGAGCTTCATGTCTTGTCGTCTACAGTGGACGAACTGTGCTGTGGTCTTCGTCTGCTTCTTATCCTTTGGCGTAATCGTTCTTGTCATCTTGTCAGGGAGGACCACTGCTCATTGCAAGCGGACGTTACTGGGGCCCAGGCAAATCGGAAAACGTTGTCCTTTTAAATTGAAATTCTTGAATTATTGCTTTAATTGCTATCACAGGTGCCACCGTTCATGCATGTACACATTGCTTAACATATATGTTGGCTTGGGAACAATCAGGGTAACATGGAAGTACATAAGTAAACCTCAGTGTTTTTTCGTGAAAAATCGGTATTTCATTGGTAGTTACAAAATTACGTTACCAAAAGCAACATCGGGAAAAGCCACCTTAATATAAAAAAAAACATGTCACCACCGCCACGTGAGGAGCGACCCTGGATTAGTCCCATGTATAGAGGCGCCGCCGCATCAACTAGCCCCGGCTTCGTCGGCCTGAGTTCCGGGAGAGGATGGGAAAAACAGAGCGTCAGTTGAATTACGAAAGGGCGCTGAAGTAAATTAATCGGAGGTCATTATTACATTAGCCGCAGGGCGGTGATGTCGGAAAAAAGTCAGTGGCGTCGTTCCGTGGACACAAAAGGGGAGAGAGTGCTAGGATAGTCGGATTGATTGATTGATGATTGATTGATTGATTGATTGATTGATTGATTGATTGATTGATTGATTGATTGATTGATTGATTGATTGTAGGGTTTAACACGCCGACGCAACGCAGGCGATGAGGCGCGCCGTAGTGGAGGGCTCCGGATTAATTTTGACCACCCGGGCATCTTTAACGTGCGCCGAAATCTCGTACACACGGGCATTTTTACTTTTAGCCTCCACCAGAAAAGCGGCCGCCGCTGCCGGGAAACGAACCCGCGACCTCGAGGATAGTCGGAGGGGACGATAGAAATGGAGGAGGGAGAAAAGCGAAGCGACAGCCAATAAAGCGCCCGCGGGGAAGCGGGTCGTAAAGCCGACTCAGAAGAGATGGCGGAGGCCGCCGCTATTTCAGAACGTTCTCCCATTTGTTGGTATGGCCGCTGAAACGCATCAGGTTTCATTTGTTTGGGCACATGCAGACGCGTCACGACGCCGCTTGTACAGGGGAAACAAAAAGCAAATGCAGGAGGAGGAGGATAAACTATATTGACAGCATCGTAATGTGGTGTGGGGCGCTCAGTCCAGGAGTCTATTGGAGACCCCTGCCGTCACGGCCCTTTCCACCAGCCGAAGCTGGGAATCGAGACCAGAGCCGGACAGCTCCTTCTCACACTGCTCACGGGAAGGGCGCGCTATTCTTTGAATTTTGGGGTTTGCGGAACACTCCCATACCATATGGTACAGGGTACCCGGGGCAGCGTAAAATTTGCACAGCGAAAGTACTGCGTGGGATGGAGCAAGTGAAGTTTTGATGGATGAGGAAACGTATTTGTTTGGAGGAGCCGGAGGCAGTGCTCCTGCCCTTTGGTTAGAGATTAATGACCGTGGGGATAGATCATTCTTTGGCACTTATAGTACCCCGTTATGTCTTGATATGTAACCAAAGGACACGCAGTCTCTAACCTACAGCCTCGTGTCGCCTGGCGGGATAGATCTCGGGCGATGTCGTGGGTGGTCGTGTTCCCCTAGAAGGTTGAGTGGGCTGGCGTCCAAACAATCTTCACTTTTCTTTCGGGTGTCCTTTGCAGCAGGATATCCAGAGACGTCTTTGAAATTCTACCATGAAGGAAGTTTCGGCAAGCCTGCTGCGAGTCCGTAAAAACAGTATCCGCATTTGTCTGGGAGATGGCCAGAGCAATGGCCGCTTCCTCTGCCTGGCTAGTGGTTGTGAAGGGCAAGTTGATGTTGGTAAGGTGGTTCACCGTTGAAGTAAACGGAGCACAGGACCTAGTTTCCATCGAGCGGCCGTGCAACGAGTGTGAAGAAAGTGTAGGGCCGAGGGAGCGTCAACAATGAAGAGAACTGGAATGGCGGTGGAGGAATGGCGAGGCTTGCGAACACCGGAAAGAGCGTCAGGCAAGAAAAGGCCACCGCTAGCGAGCAGGGGGGACACATAGATAAGAAAACACAAAGCACGACTGGGCAAGGCAAAAGTGCGGCTTATAAACGGCGGGCAAGAAACTCCAAGTTACGGTCTTCGGCAGCCTTATGTAAATCGTGTGCGGAGGGCTACTTCGGAACTTTGCGAGCCGGGGAAAGCATTCCGATGGATACGCCAACTAATATTTTATATATGTTTCAGGCTGGGTTGCGCAATGTAAACCAGGTAATTGGATACTTCCAGCTGATGGCTAGAGCCTTAGTTCATGTGGATTTTGCGGTGAAAGAAGAAACTTCATGCGCCGTTATCTGCCGCCGCACCACCTTCTGTACACACATGCTTGCTTATAATATATTTTCAAATCACATCAAATCAAATCAAATCAGTTTATTCCATCACAAAGTGCCGACCAGCATGAACAAAAAGGCTCTGCACGGTGTTGACGGGGCCCACGGCCCCTTACAGAGCACATGCAACGAGATCAGGCCTTTAACATTTAAAATTCACATAGGTGTAACAGATGGTTGTTTAGCAGTCTTACATACATACAGTGTAAACAAGAGTCAGTTGTAAATAATTCTTTCTTCAGAAAAAAAAAAAGACTGTGTGATTGTCATATTCTGCGTGCATAATGATGCACACAACCTTGTTTGTACTTTGTAAAGCTTTGGGATGTTTTCCTGGGTTGTCGTAGACTTCAAAATTTCCGTTCTCGAACATGTTATGGTTATTAAAGACCTTTGTTTGCGCACGCATAGGTTTTACAAGCTAACTGTACTTGGAATATGCTAAGTTTAACCTAGTTGACTCGACAGTGTAACGACATGGCTGACTCAACAAGTTGGAAGGGAAGATGGTGCAACGTAGGCAGTACTTTGAAATGCACTTTTCTCGCGAAAATATTCATGTAAATCTGCCGGAAGACATAAGAATATGCTCAGTGCACTCTAGGCTTTAATCTGGTATACTGTAAATATACAATCGTTTCGACACAATTCAGAGCCGTCTTAACAAAAAGAAAACTATGTTGTTTGGGACCCGTTGAGACGCCTTTATTTCGTCGAAGTGTACAGAATACCCAGCATTGATTACGGACCAAACATTTCTGCTTGGATTCTTCTAGGAAAGCGGCATCAAAACGAGCGCGTCGTTTCATTCCGCTCTTGTTACTTCTCGGAAGGCAAGAGCAAGATGCCCCCTTAATGCGTTGCATACGTTTCGCGTCTTTTCGCGCATGCCACGATATATTTATGATATGCCACGTGGAAACTGTCACACATGCCAGCCTAGAGAACCATATATATTGACAATCTGAGCAGATGTTCTAGTGAACCGAAGGAAAAAAAAAGAAACAGCCCGGAAGGTGAATCTCAACTGTAAACTACTCCGGCTGTTGCCCACGGAGGATACACCCTGAAAGAAATACACCAATAACAGCCTGCGCAGCGTCGCACCTTTCATTCATGGATGAGTAGGCAGTAGCTAAGTGCAGAGGAGAGAGTGAAGTCGCTGCGACAGCAAGACGGCGAAATGAAAAAAAAACTTCAGGAACCGTTACAACTCGTAAAAAAATTCTCTGATGTCGCCTGCTGAGACACGAGTGCTCGTAATATAAGTATAACTTAACCGGTGTAGTTGTAGCGTCGATATCACGAAAAACGGAAACGACAGCTGCGCGTTTATTTACGTTCAAGCGAATTATTCACAGGGGCGGAAGGCTTTCAATGCAGCCGGGCCAATTAAATATTAGGAAAGTTCAAAAAAACATTTGGAAGTAGTAGCTTACAGCCGTTTCTCGTCATTGGTCCCTAGCTAGGCTGGGCTGCAAAAAAGCTCGAAACAACGCTGTGAGTGGGAAATCGACAGTCCCTACACTCGCTTCCTCGGCTCGAATTGTTAGCGAATGCTGCCGCAAGCTGTTTCCCACAGTGTGTGGCTTCCTATGAAGGAACCTGGATATGAAAGACTAAATCGACTGCAACCGTTTTGGCGAGGAGAAAAATTGCGCTATAAGACCGGAAGACATTTAAGCATGTGTCAATAATGAGAAATGCTGCAACTACAGTCGAAGTACAAAAGGGGGAAAACATTCTGCACTAGCTACCCTTCTATATTTGTTCTTCGCGTTAGCTAAGGTTTTGGAACATCCTCTTGCTCGAGGTTGTCAGCCTACTCTTTACTCATCAGTCCTTACCTACTACGAGGAGGGGGAGGCCGCTTTCGCCGCAGCTTCGTTTTCTACGTTTGAAGCAGAATGAATTGCGACTGCATCTCATGCCTATGAGAGGGATAAAGACATCGAAGGTCGCATGGCATCCTCACGTACCTGATTACCGGGTCATCTCTCAGTTAAGGATGGTGGTGAGGATGGTGAGCTATGACGGACGTAAGGAAAAGTTTCCTTCTTGTGATCAGGCATAGATCACAACTTAAAGGAGCCATGAAGAGAAAACAAAAGTTTGTTTTATTCGAAAGATTAGGTGTTTCATAGTACCCTCCTAAAGCGCTTTCCTGGAAGCAATGATTGCTTTAGTTCCACTGAGAATAAGGCAATTTTAAGCCAAAATTTTAAATTTCCCGCTAAATTGCACATTTCGTGAACGTGACCAAATGGCGCTCATACGAGCCCGGGTCCATGAAACAGATACTAGTATGTCGACTCCATATAGCACCCACACGCGGATCACACAGGAACCGCAACTCCGTGCCGAAATCCGAGGACGGGGCGGGTAATTTTAAAATACTAGTAAAACCTAGTCAGCACCCGCAGCCCTAGTCATGGAATCGCCTGATCCGGAGAACCAAACTCTCGCCGAGAAAGCTCAGAGCTTGCATTTAACAAACCTCCACACTACTTGAACAGCTCAATGCTTCTAAGTGCACGAGTCGGCAGGAGTTGTGGGATACGGCGGATGGACCGGGAAAGCGACCATTTTCCCGCGATAGCCACAATACAGACGGAATCGCCCAGCCGTCGGCACCGTGCCTCGTCAGCCCCGTCGTTACGGACGAATACAGACTGGTACGTATGTGCCGTATTTTATTACGGTTAATAATAGTTCAATTTCAGTAGCAGTATCGCTTATGCCAGTTGGCCGGTGTCGTGTATGGAATGCCGTTCGCGCGAGCTCTCTGCTTCGACCTGAAAGATACGAGCGTCAATGCGCGGTGTGTACGGCATTTTTTCCCCCGAGGTCAAGAGCGCTTTGACGGCGACTTGACGAAGTCGGTGACGAGTGCCAGCATGTCCCAGGAGTGAGCTAACGTAAGGTCCCCTGCCGTAATCACTTTCCTTGGAAATGAAAGCGAGCACCACCGTACTTCCTTTAGCTCTCTTTCTCCTCCGTTTGCAAAGTTCACAAAACGTAGCCACTTGCTTTGCCGAGGTTCGTCGTTGGGCAGCACATGAAAGGAGATTCTCTCACCGGCGGGGATGTCGCACTCCCTCAACCAATTTTGCCCGTACTACATGGGCATTTCAAAACGTAGCAACGAAATTTCATTGTAAAGTACTCGAACAAACTGAAGTTTTCAGTGGTTGTAAACTGGAAACGAGCTCCTAACAATACCAGCAAGCCAACACAATTCCGAAACTGCGACGGCTGTCACTATCTCGTCGCTGCTTGCTGTTCCTTACTCCCCTCTTTTCTATTTTTTACCTTTGCTGGTTTGGCGATATGACGGCCAACCTCCTGTGAAGGGATTACGATACCAAGCAAGGTCGCGGCTGTGCGTGCTGGGGACGGTTCGTTGGCCCCGAAGAGCCTCGAACCCGAAAATTCGTCTGCGAGGACGGTGGCGACGGCGAGATGTCAAGTTCGGATGGCGGTAGTTTCGTACGCATTGGCGTACACGCTTGCGTGTTTATTCGGAACTTCAACCGTTTACTCCACCTTTCTTAGTGTCATAAAAGGAATGTGCAGTATGTTTAAAGGGGTCCTGAAATACCTTCCGCCGATGCATGGATGTACATGTACCCAAATAAAGCAATGTATTTGCAATCTCCTCCCGCAAGAATTTTTGTTAAAGCGATGAGTATTAGCTGAGAATCGTAAATCAAAAACCACGCATTATCGTCGGCTCCGCGTTTCCTCCTCCTTTCGACTTACTCTCCGCTGTGGACGGCGCGCGAGCCTTGCCTCCCATGATGCTGCGCTCCGCAGCGGTGACGTACTTCCGCTATTGCGCTGCTCAGACTGTCCGTCTGCTACGGGCAAGCTTTGTTGACTCCATGAATCCCGCACTGCGCTCAAGGCTGGAAAAGCGAACGAAAACTCTGGCCGCATGTATGCGGCGGCCTGGCCTTGCCCTTTCGCTGGTGTACGTTGCTGGCGGCACATGACTTTTATCGGCGGCGAACTCGCAGCCGCACGGGGAGGGTCGTGCGCTCGTTCCCTTGATGCACCGCGCACTGTTTATCCAAAAAGCGCCGTATCAGATGTGGCCCCGCTGGTACCGGGTCTTATTTTGCGGCGGTGGTAATTACTGCCGGCGGCATGTTGAAAAAAGTCATATTAAACCGATACAGAACCCGTGCACAAAACGCTTCAATCATGTGACCAGTTTCAGCTTGGGGCGACGCGTGGTGGAGAGCGGCAACGTTGGCAAAACATGCTCCGGCCGCTGCTCTGAGCTTTCTAGCGCTGGAGCGAGCGCCATTTTCTTTGACAATCTCAAACATCGGTTGCCATTGGCAACAAGGCACAAAAACCGCTCCCGAAGTCAAGTACGGTTGCGTGATCCCGGTTCAGCTTGGGGCCCCACCTTCGCGACATATGGGCACTGCAGGCGTACCACTCACTCCCATTGGGAAGTGCGAGATGTGCGTTTGGCATTACAGGAGGCGATGGTGTGTGTGTTGTGGACGCCTTTGTTTCGCGATGTGAATGCGACGTTGGCTTCTGGCGGGTGGATAGTTGCTTTCCCATGGTCTGGATTATCTTTCTCGAGCGACGTACGACTCAACCTCGCATGGGGTATGTGCAGTGTGCGTGGCTAAAAGCCATCGGCTTGTGCGCCAGAGTTAGTGACTTGCTGTTCGTCCCCGCAAAGCGCGCGCGGAGGTGAGTACCGAATTTACGGACGGGCAGGGAGGCAACCCATCCTCTGTCAATCGTGGTCAGACTTTTCAACGCATGTTTGTGACGTTGTGTTCGTTAGAAACGCATCTCTGGATTGTTTTGAAGTTGAATAAAATGTATGCGTCAAACCCGGGCATTCGGCTCAGGGCGTTCTCTGCGATTGCACGAAAGGAAGTGCCCACGGGGCTTCAACGCTTTCTTTATGGAACGTACTCAGGTAACAGAAATTCCATGTCGTGTTATGGCCGTGTTGCATTCAATACAAACGGTTAAGCGTTTGTTTTACACTTGTTTCGTTGTCGTAAAATGCCCAAGCACTTCCGGCACTCCGCTGGCAGATCAGCCGGGAGCCGAACGCTGAGCAGACGACTCATCTCTTTGCCGGAAGTGCGTGAAAAAGCCCGCCCAATAGCAGGATGTCTAGCTCATGACGAACATCTGGGAATCGAATGATGTAGACATGTGAAGATGGCGGCGTCCAAAAAACCGAAGGGAAGGGTGAGAAAAAAATGACAAACTTTGCAACAAAAGTGTGAGCTTTCCGCTGCGAGTAAAAGAGTAATACTTTGCACAGAGGACGTTGACGACCCAATCTAACGGTTGCGCGAGTTCATTTAGTGTACTCAAAATGCCTTTCAGGGCCCCTTTAACGGGCATTTAGCTCACTATGCAAACTGGTAAGCCCTGCCTAACTTGCGTTTGCTTTTGCCGGCCTCCGCCAATCGCAGAGCATTCTCGTGTGACATCATAGGTTCTGTTGCGGGAAATGAGCTGGTGGGTTGCACTGGTCATTCCTTTTTTTCTAATTATGTAGCTTATTTGAGCGAAGTTTGTGTTAAAAGTGGTGTCAGTATGGTGCTAACGAGGCAATCTTTCGAATGAACCAACTTGTGTTTTTCTTCTCATGGCTCCTTTAAATAAGGTCATCTTCCTCAAGACTCTGTGCACGGGAGGATATAAAAGAGTCACGAGAGGGAGACTGAGCAGAGAGACGAGAGACAGAGAGAGAGAGAGAGAGAGAGAGATGAGAGATGAGAGAGAGAGAGAGAGAGAGAGAGAGAGAGAGAAGCTTAGTAGTCTGAGGGGAATTGATGCCCAGGTTGGGAGGGACAGGGACACGAAAGAAGAGAATGATCGAAAAGATATCATGGTTCAAGGTTACGTGGTTTGGCAAGCTTAGTGAGGTCACAGGCACTTGAATTGGTAACAATCATTTTGAAGTTTATAGTCCCGTGAAGATCATATAGGTTCGTAAGTTTCGTGAAGAGACAGGTGCGCAAGGATGGTTACGACAGGAATCGGTCCACGTTATCACACGAGCTTGAATAGACCATTGGTTGGCGCATATTCGGTTATTTCGCTAGCGATGAAGGAACGGATGGAACGCGTTGCAAATGCCCTTCCTCTTTTGTATGGAACCGAGTTTCAGTAGTGGATCGCGACGCACTCCAGATGTGCGTACAGTACCACATCAAGTGATGTAGATTTCGGATGAATATATGACCACAATGCGTGAGAAAAAATGCAGCCACTTTTAGCGCAATAGTTTTTCAGCAATTTTTCGCTTGAGCAGGTACGCCTCAGTACATGTACTGAGGTTAACTGGAGCGGGTGAAGTCGTAGAGAGAGCCGTGAGGCTTTTGGTTGAATTTTGTTGGTTTTTTTTTTGGTTGAACTGGCCATACATGTGATCCTGTCATTATATGAGCACCACACAGGCGAGAGAGAACAAAGAAGTTCCAGGCTTTTAAGGAACCATGGAGAAAAAGTACAAGTTGGTTCATCCGAAAGTTACCCATATCTCTGAATAACAACTATGTCAATTTTAACGCGAATAAAAATCGAGGCTACAAGTAAAAGTCATGAACGTGTGGAAACTCACCAGACACTTTCTCCACCCCCCCCCCCTCCTCTGTGACGTTTGTTGGTGCTGTTGTTAGCCGCCCACGAGAGCACCCGCAAACAAAAGTAGTTGTGCGATTAAAGTGGTGTCTCTGCTGTCGTTTGATCGCATTGGCTTGATGTTAGGAGGCGATAACACACTGATTAGTATAGTTTTGATAGTTCCGTTGCAAAGCTAGTGCTCCGTTGTTGCAACGGGAATTTTGAGCGGTTATCAATATTTGTTATCTTAGTTTGTTGAATACGGGACCGAGACCCACCCGAGGGAATTATCAAAGGCTAGTTCTTTCAGATAAAACTAGGATGCATATTTCTGAACAGCCCCTCAATTACTATGGCAATTACAATTTTTAATCTTCTAAATTGCCAAAATATAAAGGCCGAGTTACCTTCGGAAGAGGAGAATTTAAAAACAAGAAAAATCACCTGTGTTATGAATAAGTAAAGCGATCTCACAACCCTTGCATTACGTGTAGAGGGCTCTACTACTTCAGCTACTACGGTCAGCGGCTCTTAAAGCACTCGGAGATTGATACGTAGACAAGTCAAGGATACGTCAACTAGCGCCGTCCCCCTGCTGGTGCAGCAGCAAATATTCGCATATTTCAATGCTTAGCATTTTTCTCCTAGCAACGTAGGGGGGCGGGGGGGGGGGGGGGCGTGTTATGGATGGTTCATACAAAAGTTTCATACATGCCTTTACTGCTTCGACAAGCCACTGCCGCCGTATTTCTTCCTTCTTTTATAACAAGCTTAGTACCAAGCATGGATTATGGAGCCAAAACCTTTCCAAACTACCACTACGGTTGACAAGGTTCGTGCATGTCAAAAACGCTTAGAGGACAGACAGGCAAGGGGAAATTTGAGGCAAAACACGTACATAACTTAGCTTAACAGTATTCTTTTAATTTAAAATTTACGGTGTCCTTAACTACGAAAATGAGCTATACATGTTAGTCGGCAGGGTTGTGGCCTCACACAGGTTGTGAGGTCACATCTTAAATTGAAGCAGAGAGAGAAAGAGAAAGAGAGAAGTTTTATTGAAAGAATTAGTAGGGGGGGGGGGGGTTAAGCGATACCTTAAAAAACAATACACAATATATTTAGGCTTAGTGTGGTGGTCATTGTCTGTGAGGTAATATGCCAGAGGAGACCCCGCGGGCGCTGAAGACACCCGTCAGAAAGCTGGCGCAATAACCTCAAAGAGAATAAGTGACTCACCCCGCCCCCCCCTCCCCCCCCCCCCCCCCCTCCGCCCCCCCTCCACTCTCCTCCACCAGATTTCTCGTCGCGCGTTCAGTTGGAGCCCTGCAGCGACTACGGAAAGAAGAGCCGGAAAAGCAAGCGTGACCAATACAGTTCAGCCATTAATGCTACGCATTATGTAACAATTGTCCCACTGGAAGTTTCGGCCGAAATTGTTTGCTACTATACAAGTAAAGCAAACACATGATTTGTTGGGCCGCGGGTTCCGTGGGTGTTACAGCGGCAGCATTGCGGGAAGCACATTTCGCAAATATTTTCCACCGATTGGGTAAGCAGAGGTAGTCGAAAGCAAGCGGAAAATTTCAATTCAGAAGGTGCATTTTCGCCGCTTCTTTCGTACGCCCATAGAACCGTGTATCTCTTATTACAGTTTACGACATGCGGCTTAAGGAAAACAGAAGTCCTCGCGACGGGACCAAGTAGTTTTGCTTTCGTAATTCTCTTTTGCTTCACGCCTGCGGGCAGTGCGCGTATGTGGCCCGGTTTTCAAAAAAAAAAAAAAAACTTCTGTAATCAGTTTGTTGGGAGTTGTTTTCTGGATAAATGGATGGTTGCAGCCAGAACGAGAAACAGACAGTAAAGAAAGATGACACAAAGGCTTAAAAAATTTTAAAATACAGAAAAAAGGTACGGAAGGCAAAGATGAAGTACATATGGATGAAAGGCGGCGGCTTCAAGGAAGATGGCTTGAAACTTCAACGTAGCCGGACGTTCTCTTTATGCAGCGCATGCACATAGGCGACGGGCAATGAAAGGTCCCTAGAATATGGTGGTAACAGATAAATTAAAGAAAAGCCCTCTTACTGAGTCTCTGCCCGACAACATTCTTTTGAGAAAATACCGCGTAATCCCTGAGGAAATATTTCATTTGCTGAGAGCAGAGTAAGCCCCGTCAAAAAGCATTCCCAGGAACGTAAAGGGCGGAAAAGTGAGAGGGTCTTGTTCAAACAAAAGCCGGACGCTACTATTCGCTAACTTTGATTTCGCTGTGGATTTCCCCAGCGTCATGTACTTCGTGAAACACGCGAACGACAAACAAAGAAACAAGTAGTACCCTTTCTTTTTTCGATTTATTTTTACAGCGCGGGTTTGGTTTTACCAGGAGAATGGTTACCACAACTTTATGTCCACATTAATGGCGTGAAGAGGTTTATAAAACTTAATCTCTTTTTAATTCAAAGCAAACAAGCAAAGTGGAACGTCCGGCTCAGTTTCCACTTAAGCTGTATCAGGGCTAATCCCGTAAGCACATTATCCCGAACAGTGCATGCATTGGTAACGCCGAGAAAACTACAGGCGAGGAAGGTAAACACCAGACGATTGAAGAGCGCATTTTGAATCGGTTTTTAGTGAAAAAAGAAGATCTTATATGGAACAGCGGAATTCATGTGGCAGTGAACGGAAACATTCTACCTCAACAGTATTCACCCTGGCGTACCCAATTCTCTGTAAAATATCTAGTAGCGTCATCTCGGTCGTCGCAAATGCAATTGATGCACCTGTCATACAGTCTTTTCTTTGCTTGTGGTGAAGGCTTACTGAGCCTGTCAGTTCACCTAAACAGAAGCAACCACATCTCGCGCAGTGGGCAGCCGAGTGCTATCACCGATCTCACCTTGCATAGATTTTGCTTTTATTCACACATCAAGATTGGCCTTTGACTGCTCTCCCGCATGACGGGAGGATCATGTATATATCCTCGACAGCAGCCAATGAATTTGCGTGTGTGCTTAACTCCACATTTTGATTTCCTGTTTACTCCGTGTTCGTATACAGTTGTCATTTGCATAGCATATTTATTTTTCTCCATGCCAAATAAACTACTGAAATGCCACGATTAGAGCATATCTTCTGGTGTATCGACAAGTTTACAGTCTGATGGTTACTCTAAAGTTCAGATTAATGTTGTAATGAGTGTACAGTGACTGATAACGTGTACCAAAAGACAGACCAGTGAGAGGTTGTCTTTCTGTTTGAGTTTGTGGCTTCTAAATTATATATCTGTTTTCTTCTGTCCAGGTTAATATGTTGCTTACTGAATTCTTCATTGACTTCTGTCGTGTACGATGGCTCCTGGGCTACCGTCAAGCTGCTAACAGTCTCACTTGTGTGTGTCTGTGTGTAAACTCGACTTGACAGAACTTGTCTATACGAAGATATATGGGCCACTTGTTCGTTTTCTTTTTCGTTATGTTTTATCGCTCTCCTTGGATTTGTTGATCCTGTTTATGGCACTTATTAGCACTTTTTCGACCGTTGAGGTCTTACTTGCCTATGGTGAACCCGCTTTTTGTTGTGGGATCCATTTTAAACAAGCAGCGCTCACTATTTTTGTGGTGGCGATACTTCTTGATGGCTTCGGACATGCCGGAATAGGGGATAGCTTTTTTAACCAACATGGATATTGTCGAATCGTATGGTAGTAGTGCTTTTGCTTGCACCTGCTATTTATGATACCGAGATCACCTGAAATGGCGTCTGTTATGCGTTATGCAGGGATGACCTTATCAGAATTTATTTCATTCTGTCGCTTCTCTCTTTCTCTCTCTAGGTGTATTATGATTGAATTCTCGGTTAGCTGCGCCTTTTCGTATCACCTCGAATGTTTCTGACTCGATCCTTATTTAACACATGCGAAAAGAAAGCGTAGCTATATACAGAGCTGGCCCCATCTGTTTTATTACTGCATTCTCCCTCTTTCGTCGTCCCTTCCGCCATCCCCTGTATCTCTCCCAGTTCATCTTCAGAGGCACTCCTCAAGCACAGGGGTCATCTCGATCATCTGGCGGTTCCCAGTACACGTTAATGTGACATTTTTTCTACCTTTGATTGATCAAGTTCAAACATTTTTAAAATATCCAATAATGCAAACAGCGTAGTTTTAAAGCAAAGCTTTCTAGCTCTACAGCCAACGGTTCTTTCGTGGCGTGCGGGACAACCTTATCCCAACGCGGGCGGAGGCAGCCGGTGGGGGGGGGGGTGGGTTGGAGTCGGAGGGTTTCGTTCAATGGAGCACACTGTAGATGGGTGCGGCAAATTTACCCAGCATTCTCCGCGCGTAAGTGCCTGCTCACCAGCGGCGGCGTCAGCGGTACGGCTTTGTCGTCTGCTTTAGCGACAGTTATTTTGGGCCTGTTTGCGCGCAGCTTCGCGTCTATTGCGCCCTGCCTTCGCACGGCTTGATTAACTTGTTCACAGCAGGTAACACCGCACCCGGCAGAATTAAGGGTTCGTACGCAAACATACCTTAGGATTAGTTTTACTTGGCGAGAAAACAAAATGTACAAAACCACATACACAGATGTGGCCGCTAGAGAAACGCTACCTTTTGCACACTGCATGCCACGAATGGGACTTCGTTTCCTAAATTGATAAATACCAATTCGGTTGTTTAACAGGTATTACAAAAAGACGAAACTAGCAAATTGTTCTGATAATTCGCGATTATAAAAGTACCCTCAGCTTTCTCGCAGGTGTCAAACTTACTAAACTAACTAGTTTAAATCGGTATAAATGGAAATCACTAAGCTTACATGCCGAATTGTTTCGGTGTCTGCACATCAGGATGGCTACGTTCCGCTGTCTCACCCTTAGAAAGACGCTCCTCTCCGTTTTCTTTCTCCCAACTCACGGTGGGGCTACACAGGCGGCGTCCGCCGCTCTAACCCGGCCGTGGCCGACGCTGCTGCGGCGTTCGGGACGCCGCCACCGCGAATTCCAGGTAACGGCTGGCAGAATCTCTAGTTTCACTCTTTGTAGAGCCACGTGTGTGAAATCAAGAGACGTCGCATGGGTAATTGTTGTGGGTGTCGTTTAAAGCCTAGCTTTCCAATTACCTTCACAGCGTGGATTGGAGCCTATTTTTTTTTATTTTCACTGTAGCTCTGGGGAATCTCTAAAATGTATTACCGCGTACAGGCCAGTTGAGCACAGTCTTGGTAGTTAAATTAATTGCGCTTTAAAACAGTGAGTCATTCGCAATTGCATCCAATTCAACCATTTGTATAAGAGTGGGTAAGATGACTATTTAATCACAGAGGCGAGCACCAGGGTTCGCAGTGATCGAACGAAGAAATGGCAGCATGAAATGTCGGCGCCTGTCCTATCGTCGACATTTGCTCGCCATCACTTACCAAGCAATTATCGCCCCACACGCCTGAGGTGCATCAAATCTTCAACAATAAAAACGAAAAAAAAAATCAGTGCCCTTCCCCTCTGCGAAGAAAGATGACCAGCGAAGCTGAATGCAGAGCAAGGAGTGCGCAGAACAAAACACCTTTGTTGGTACTTCGCGATTGAGAATACTTCCTAGCTAAATAGCTGAATGAAACATGGAAGGAATGCAGTATTACTCTAGGGGACAAATTACTCTAGCGGACGAATTCCCTCACCGAAACAGCTGGATCTCGGAGGGGAATGGTCATGTCGCATCGGGCCGTGGGACGTCCTTGTTTAAATCTCCCCCCCCCACCATGACGGATATGTTAACAGTGAACGTGTGAATCCCGCCTGCGCGTGTTCCGTCACAATTACGGATGCTTTTAAAACAGCCTAGACGGAGTTATTAGCACCACTCGAGCCGAGAGAGCGAGCCTGCGTCTTTTTCTATGTTCTATTTTTCCTTTTTCGCCCCTCTCTGTCCAGGAAGCTGAAGTCTTGGACTATATTATTTTTTACAGCGAGGGTGTTTATGGCTGGGGTTCGGTAGATTTTTTATATTAATTAACAAAAACACCCAAGTTCTCACGTGCCTCTGAAGCGTGAGGCCATCGATGAAAGGGGCATTCGGGAGTGAGGGTTTATCTATTTCGCTGTATGTCTGTCTGTCTGTCTGTCTGTCTGTCTGTCTGTCTGTCTGTCTGTCTGTCTGTCTGTCTGTCTGTCTGTCTGTCTGTCTGTCTGTCGGTCTGTGTACGAGCGTACGTGCTGGCATGCATTTATTTGGCTGCGCCCTTGCTTCTTGAACTCGACTAATTACCGTTATACACTTGGAATTTCAGTTTCCTTCTTTCGTCGTAATTGTCCGCCGGTCACGAATATTCTGGGCTGCAGAGGAGAAACGCGGCTACAAAGATCGACGGCAGAAAGGGACATCACAGTGAAATTGTCCCCGGCTGGCAGCAAACAGCGATCGAAGGTGGGGCATGAAACGCCAAACCCACGAGGCAAGCAATAGAAGATCACCAGAGTCACGGGGCCGAAAACGCATAAAAAAACACTAGTACCGGACAGGTAAAGGGGAAAACGTAAAGCACACAACAAATTCAGTTGTGTTCGAGTGCTTTGGTGTCATGTGCAAAGGGAATTGCGCAAACGCTACCACTCCCAACCGGTCGTTCATAGACTTTACTCAGGCTAAGAACGTGACCAAGATTGTACCCGAGCCGGTCAGTGTGTACCATAACAAAAATATCTTTTGTTGTCCGGCCATGGCCTCCACCATCTCGGCCAACCGATCAAGACAGATAAGGACCCCTGATCAAACGATAAATGGGCGCGCGCACCTTTCGACTTGATGAACAGCAATCAGGACATTAAATAGTTAAGTACCTTTTTCAAAATTTCTCTCAGCTTCGCAGGTCACCTACTTAGCAGAATGCCATGGCACACGCTTTTCTTCTCTTCTGCTGTTGCTGTTGTATCTTGCCCAGTGGAAAACGGGCGCGAAAAGAAAGAGACACGGCGGAGAGCCGCCTCACCCAAGTGCGGCGAATAGGGGAAACAGAGCCTTTATTGGCTGTCATTGGATTTCATGCACTTGGGCACAGTGTTGGCAGTACTAAATCGAGAAGGTAAGGTGACCAGCATTCAACCAGGAAAACAGTATGCACGAAGGCAACACACGGTTACCCTCACGCCGTTTTAATGCTAAAGGAATAATGTCTAATCGAGCGGAAAAAGCTGGCAGTGGCGTCGGCAGCAGCGAAACAGCTCCTGTATCAAGTAGCCTTGAAGAGTTCGATAACGCCATACGTTCCGCCCGCTCATGTCAGTCTTAATAACTCCCAGGAACGCACGTGGCGGCTCTTGCAGACCGACACTCTTCCATGTCGTGCAGTGCTGCACCATATTCACCCCTCACTATTTCCCTCCCCAACTGCCCTTCGTGCGGTGCTCTGGCCACCGTGTCGCACTCCATGTGGGCATGTCCTAATGATCCTTCCCCTCCATACGTGTGACGAGCAGTGGGAGGGGGCCTGGGTAGCTCGGATCCGGGGATCCAAATCTCCCTGGTGAACCGAGCCACCGCTGTCACCGCCAGGCTCATGCCACCGGCCACCCCGCCCTCTTAACTGCCTTGTACAATAAAGTTTTTCTCTCTCTCTCTCTCTCTCTCTCTCCATAGCAACGGTATTAAGTCGGCATGTACCGACAGGTGGCCGTCCATGCCAGTGCACCGGAGGGTGAAGTGAGGAATTGGCAGAACGCAAACATGCGAGCGAGCCGGCAGGCAGTGAAATCTTACTAATATAGCCCGCTTTACGAATACACAGTGGCCGTAACGAGAAGCGGTACAACGAGCTTGGAGACGGAACGAAGGCATTCGAAAGCATCAGACGACGGAGTCGTTCTGATTCACGGCGAGTCAACATAAGATAACCCAGTGCGAACAATATTCTCGTAACATGAACCTGGAGATTAAAGGTGTTTCGCCATGTGACGACGAGAACCTAGTAGAACTTCTGGGCAAAATTGGTGAAAGGGTGGGAGAGGCAATCACGCAATCTGACATTGCAAATGCCACCGAGTGGCCCGTAGCAAAAAAACCGAACGAGCATAACATTGTTGTTCATTTTGCTCATCGAGGAAAGCGCGACGCTGTGCTCGAGAAGGCTCGTAAAAAGAAGTTGGTGGCGGCGATCTCGACCTGGAAGCCACAAACCCGATATTATCAACGAGCACCTCTGCCCAGAACTAAAGAAGCTTCTTGGTCAAACAGTGGCGCGGAAACGGGAAGTAGGATGGAAGTTCGTTTGGGTGTCGAAATGGCAACATCTTTGCACGAATGGCTGACAGGGCGCCTCTACTTAAGGTCTTTTCCGCGTCTGATCTTGCAAAATGACGTAACGAGTTGTACAGTTTCTTTGTGTATGCCACACCTCTTTTTCGTCATGGCTTGTTCAAACGGTAGTGAACGCAGAATCGCTTTGTGTAGAAATCACATGATAGAAAGAAAATATTGCTCTTGCTGTAATCGCACTTTAAATTTCATTCTTCAGAATTTGTACGTGCCCTGTTCTGCATATTTTATCATTCTTGCTCATGCTTACCATGGTATATTATCTTTACGACACGACTATGCTGTTATCGGCATTCACTGCATAAATACGCCCACTAAACTTTCTGAAGGCAAAAAGGAAGAAACTTTGTCCCGTGTTTGTTTGAAAACTTGTTCTCTTTCTCACTTTGTCGTGATGCAATTATTATTTGTTAATTGTTCATGCTAGAACCTGAAAACGTCACCTGTCCCAAAGATGGCAGGTACCTCAGTTTTTTTCACTGTAATGTGCAATCCCCACGAAATAAGGAAGATGAATTATTTTCGTTCCTCAGTGACTTTTCCTTCCATTTCGACATTATAATGTTAACTGAAACGTGGTGTACGAGTGAATATGACGTGCCTAGGTTTCCCGGTTACGGAACGTTCTTTTTAAATCGCGAATGCAAACGTGGCGGTGGGGTTGCACAGTTGATAAAAAGTGACGTATCGGTAAATCCAATGCCAAACTTTTCCGCAGTAACTGAAGATTACGAGGTACTATCAACCACCTGTGGTAGCAATATGTTCACAGTGATATACCGACCCCGACAGGCAGCGTAAAAACGTTTTTTTGCTTTTTGGAAAATGTTATGTGTTTGCCAATGATAACAAGCTGGAACTTGTAATTGGCGGGGATTAAACATAAACATGCTAGAAGACAAGTCCGCATCCTATGAACTACTACTGTTACTGGGACTCGTACAATTTTACAAATGTAATTACTCAACCTACCCGCATTAACCCTACAATCTGAAACACTGTTAGATATGTTCATTGCCGCAAACTGATAAACATGATGTAAAAGCTGGAGTTGTTTCAACTAGTGTAAGTGACCATTTGCCAATATACATGTTTTGGAAAACTAGATCCGCATATACTAAAAAAACGCTCTCTGAAACTGCCATGGTTGAGGACATGAGTGTTACTGCCCTTCAGAACTTTAGGCAACAAATATCTTCGGAAAATTGGGCGGCAGTTCTGAATTCTGAATGCGCTAATGAGGCATACGACATCTTCATTGCCATTTTTGTACGCATTTACAAAGGATGTTTTAAAATTTAAAAAGTTGAAAAGGTCAAGAAGGCAAGAAAACCGTGGTCTCAAGGGAGTGTCTTGCCATGATCGTAAGAAATCTTCCTTGTACGGCACAGTTTGTTAAAAGTAATAACCCTGATGACCTTGCGGAATTTCAAAAGGTACAGGAATGGGTTAAGTCGACATCTCCGTAGAGTTAAACAAGCCTATTTTAATAACGTATTCAATGAATCGGGTAAAAGCCAACTCCAGAGGAAGTCTGGCGCAAGTTAAACACCGTTCTGAACCGCAATAACTCCGTAATGACGTAAAAGAAATCGTAAATAATAACACAGTCCTTTCAGGCTTAGAACTTGCTGAAGCCTTTAACACGTACTTTATAAATCTTATAAATAGCTCACACATAAAGTCTGTTTCTGATTATTTAACTCTGGCGAATAAAAATACTGGCTTTTCTAAGTCCAACAACGCCGCACGAAATACACACTCTTTTCTCATCATAAACAACAGCAATGCGCGAGATATTGATGGTCTTAGGATTAAGCCAATAAAATTTGTTCTAGATGTCTTTTACCTGTATTGAACCATATCTTTAACCTCTCTTTGAGCTCCGGTGTGTTCCCAGAAAAGATGAAAAGAGCCAAAGTATAGTTATACACAAATATGGGCGACAAAAAAAAAAATTTTTCGAATTATAGACCGATTTCATACTCCCAATATTTTCAAAGCGTTAGAAAAGGTCATATCTGCAAGATTAATATCTTTCTGCGAAAAGAATTCCATATTATCCCCAAGTCAATTTGGCTTCCGTAAGGGAATGTCTACAGAGCTTGCCCTATTAACGCAAAAAGATATCATTATTAAATCCTTTGAAAGCAACAACTAATTATGGGCATTTTTGTCGACTTCTCAAAAGCATTCGACTCAATAAACCACCGCACCCTCTCAGAAAATTGGAGTATTATGGATTTCGTGGTGTTGCACTGAAACTTTTGAATTCGTACCTAACTGACAGAAAACAGTGTATCAAAATTGCTGCTTCCTTCTCTAGTTTCAAAACTCTGACTGCTGGAGTCCCTCAAGGGAGCATACTTGGACCAATATTATTTAATTTATACATTAACGATATTGTAAACATAACGGATCAAACTTCCTTCATAATTTACGCCGATGACACAAGCCTTTTTGTACAATCTGATAACCCCAAAGAACTGTGTTTTTAGTGCAAATAGTACGCTAGAAAAACTAAACCGCTGGAGTACTGTTAATTCCCTTGCAAATTAATACTATGAAAACAAAAAAAGCTGTTGTATTTACGCCTTATCAGAAACATGTTGACTACAATTTTATCCTGCATATTGGTAATGATAGGATTGAAGTAGCTTCGGAAGTCAAAACTTTAGGCGTTATTTTTAACCAGCACTTACTATGGAATACGCAGGTAAAGCGGGTACTGAGCAGTCTGGCAAAGATTTCTGGTATTCTGTGCAAATTTCGTCATATTTTGCCCATAAAAGTAAAACTTATGGTTTACAACGCGCTTTTCTCTTCCAAAATCAATTACTGTGGTTTGGTTGGGGCACAACATCGAAGAATAATATAAACAGCATATTCTCTATTCAAAAGAAAGCGCTTAGAAATGTTGCAAACGTTTCCTACGATGTGTCACTACACGATTATTATAATTCCCTTAGTATCGTACCTGTCCCCCAATTGTACAATTTCATGTTGCTGGCTAGTTATAAAAGGAACTTAAACAGTAATAATACCGCATTTCTGTCACTATGCAACCTGAGAAAGGTTCCTGATACAGGATATACATTTCGAAACAAAGCCACTTGGGCGGTTCCTTTCTCTAGAACCAATCATGGGCTAGATAACATTGATAACCGTATTTCGCGACTATTAATGACATGATTGTTGAAAGTGTTAACATAGACAGTATTTCCATATCCGCATTAAAGCAATATTTTATAAATTGCCATTCTTGAATTGTACATAAACATTGTGGTTAAGAGCGTAGTGACACGTGAAGAAATGTATGTGCTCTAATTTTGTTGTGTTTTTGCTCGGTTTTTCATTTCCAATTCATAGCTTTACTTGACTGAGTCGTAGGCTGCTGTCACATTATTTCTCGTTGAACATGACACGGTTCGTATTTCGTACATTATAGTGTTGTCTTATGTTTCAATATTTTGGGCTACTTGATTATTCTTTTTTTTGCATACTTGATTTCTTTCTTTCTCTCCTAAATTGTGTCACTGCAGTAATTGTTTTTTTTTAGAAAAATGCAAGTTATCGTGTTTTTTTCTGCATTCCTGTAGTTGATGTTTTCTATCATTGCTGTTTTCATTAACGTTACACAGTCTGTTACTCTACCAAACAAAGTGTTTTTCATTCCATTAAGAGCTGCACTCTGCCTAGCTCACTGCCTTGTAAGGGGAGATGGGACCCCGTCAAGCTGATATAGCATCAGCTTTCTGTCCCCTCTCCCTGCATATTCTTTGTGCTATGTAAGAAATGCAAATAAACTGAAACTGAAACTGAATGCGGGGCACAAGCAAAGCGCCTTAAGCCGGAACTACATGGTGTGTCACGGCGCAACAATTGATGAAGGCCAGCAGGAGAGAGGAAAAGAGGGTGTATTTCGGCCAACTGGTGCCTGATGCCTGGTAGCAGTCACACCAAGAACACGCGCTCACAAAGGGGCACGTTCTCGTCTTCTTCGCAGCTTAGGCGGTGATGATCATGCTTGTGAGTTTCATGATGATGCTGAGGATGATGGAGACACGCCAGAACGGCGCACACCAGCTCCGGAAGATTGGCGTGGTCAACAGAGAACGCTGCGTCGGCGCCGTCTGTGCTCTGTCGCTGGTTACACACGTAACACTATCCCCCTCCCGGAATAGCATCATCCCGATGCTGAAGATCACTTTCAACAGGGTCCGAAGCCAGAATGGTCGCTAAGTCGGCTTAGCGCGAAACATACGGTTTCAAACGCACTACATGGACCGTCTCTGGCCGAGATCTCCGGCCGAGCGGAGTTTGTTGGATGCGTGACGTTGACGAGAAGCAGTCGGTGAAGCTGTGCAACACTTCCAAGAGCTTTTCTCGCTTTGTTTGCGGTAAGCGCGTGTTAACGTCAAGTGAAAGCTTGCTCGTCGCTGGGGTGTCGGGTCGCTCTGAAGCATAAAGCAATCCGTCGTGTCGCGGACGTCCTTAAAGACTGCCACGGTAGCTCCTTCGGCGATTTCCCGACGCTCGTTCGCGAAATTCGTGAGCAAAACCTCTGTAACACCGCACGTAATGGTGACCAATGCCCGAGCGATAGCGATTCCATGCTGAAGTAGAAGCGGGCCGATAGCTTCCGCGATTCCGTCACCGCAATTTCGCCTTGAATCGAGCACCAGAGCTGACGTGTCTTCGGTTCCTCGCTTCGATTTTCTGCTTTCCCTGTCGGGGTTTCGCCAAGGGTGTTGTATTTCGGGTTAATTTTTACTGTTCTTTAAGTGACATTTTCTAACGTGAAGCTTCCCCTAAATTGCAGGCCCGGGCAACAGGCGAGCTGATGTCGTTCAGCTCTCCCGGCCAGGGGCCATCGCCCTGGTCGGCTTCCCTTTCAGCGCAGGAGCTGCTTCTGAATTTCTTCTCGAGTGGTGGCGTGAACAGGATCCCCGTGGCTCCAGGATCCTCTGGTGCCAACCAATGGAGCGTCAATTCGGCTCAACCATCCCGAGGCAGTCCAGTCGGCACTGCAGGGTGCCACGCAGCACTACCAGTCGGTGACTGAGGTCCGGCAATTTGGCAAGGGTGGCCTAGTGTGTAGGTCCTCAGACCTATCCTGCATTTCTGACCTGCTAAACTGTCTCATGTTCGGCTCCATTCCGGTGAGTGTGTTCATCCCTCATCATCTTGCGTGCTCTAAGGGCATCATTCGTGGTGTTAGCGCAGATTTGAGTGCTTCGGCCGGGCTCCACAAATTTGCAGAGGCTGGTGTGATTGCGGTGTACCGCTGTAGTCGAGAGGCTAATAACACCAAAGTCCCCACTGAGTCAGTTATCGCGACGTTTGCTGGTCTCTCTTGCCCCTCTGAAATTAAGGTCTGGCCACTGGTTTTCAGAGTTGACCGTTTAAACCCGCGTCCTCTTCAGTGCACAAGGTGTTGGCGGTTTGGTAACTCCTTGAGGGGTTGCAAATCGACGCTTCGATGTTGCTCATGCGGGGGCGCGCACACAGCTTCTGACTGCAATGGAGACGAGGTGAAGTGCTGTCTCTCTCAGCAGGGCCATCCAGCAAACTATTCTAACTGCCCTGCACGAGCTCAGCAAGTGAGCGTGCTTGAGGTCCTGGATAAGCGTCGCTGTTCACGGGCAGAAGCCACGGCCATCGTTAAAGAAAGGGCTTTTGGATACGCGGGTGTCGCCTCTTGTCAGGTCACTGCTATGGACTATTCCTTGCCGTCACTTGTGGATGCTGCTGTCGCAAAAGCCATACCAGCAGTGGTTGACCGCCTTTCGGGTATATTTTCCGAAGGTTTTCAGCAAATGGAAGCTCAAATTCAAGTGATGTCGTCGCAGTTCTCTCAGTTGCTCCACGCCTTCCAGGGCATGCCTGCTTTTATGCAGCAGGCAAATCCAAACTTACCTCATCCCCCATTAAGCATTCCTCAGGCCACCACTGCTGCTTTTCAGAGCTTCCCAGTTCCCCAGCCAATAAGAGCTTCTTTGGTACCGCCACCCCTTACAAACACCACGGCTAATGACACAATAGTGCTAGCGCGAGAGCCATCGCAGAATGCAGCAACGGCGCCAGCTGTGATTCCCTCCACCAGTCAGATCACCCCGAACACCCCATCTACTGAGAAGCAACTGTTTTCGAAAGCTCCCCAGGATGCTTGCCAGCCACCTATTGATTGTTCCTCAGTCCCGTTGCCTCCAGATCCGTGCGATGAAACATCGACGGGGGACATGATTGTAACCTTTTGCAACAAAAGAGGCGCGTCACCCCCCCCCCCCCCAGGCCCTTCGGCGAAGTCGAAAAACAGGAAAGCCCAGTTATGCGACAATACATCGGAGGACATCCTTACCAGAGCAGTGACGGAGGCTAATATCAACTAATCATGGTTTCTATCAAGGTGTTACAATGGAATTGCCGCTCGATTCGTTCTTCTTCTCCGGACCTTTATACTTTGACTGCTAAATTTTCACCTAAAGTAATTCTTCTACAGGAAACGTGGTTAGACTCTGGCACAATTTTTATGTTCCCTAAATACAGAACCTTCCGCCTGGACCGTCAAGGTCGCGGTGGTGGCTTACTGATATTATTATCCATTACCTTCTGTCGTAATGCGTTCAAAACTTTCGACTCTTTGTCCTCAGAATGTGAGATTCTTGGCATTGATTTACTTCTGCCGGGATGCCGCCCTGTGTCGCTGATAAATGTGTATTTTCCCCACGGAGTTTGCGAAGTTAGAGCTTTAGATGCGGCCCTTTCGGTTAGCCAAAAAGCTGTGGTTTTGGCGGGGGACTTCAACTGGCACCACGTATCTTGGGGATATAGGACTGACACCTCAGGGAGACGTCTTTGGGAATGGGCAGGGGATAATAACTTGCACTGCCGAAATGTAGGCAATGCCACTTTTAAAAGTGGTCAGTCTCGTTCTGTCCTAGACCTCACTTTTGTGACCTCAGGGCTTGTATCCTCGTGGTCCACAATTGACTGCGAGACTAACAGTGACCACACCCCGGTACTTTTTGACATCGTTTGCGCTGCAAAAATACCAAACCACAAAGTACATTTGTTTGTCAATGTTAATAAGTTCTCCTCGGAGCTGTGCAAAGCAATCTCAGCTTTTTCACCTATGGAGCAGACAATCAGGGCTGAAAGCGTTGTCTCAGCTATTAAGGATTCCATCCTTCGAGCAAAATTTACGGTATCCTCAGTCCATAGCACCGCTTGTAGCCCTTGGTGGAATGAGGAATGTACTAGAGACTTCCGAGTAGAAAAGCCGCCTGGCAGCAGCTTCTCCACAAATGTAATCCGGCTACCTGGTTAATTTTAAATTTCCCCGCGCAAATTTTAAGTGAGCTGTATCACGTGCGAAGGAAACATTTAATATTGGCCGATTTTCCGCCCTATCACAACCGAATCGTAGGCAAGCTTTATTCAAGTTTCTCAGGCCTAGGAAATCATCTCCCGTCTCTCCTAACACACCCTCCCTTGTTCGTACACCAGAAACATCCGTTGAATTCTTAGAGACCATAGCGAGTGATCTACAGCTGCGGTTTGCGACAAGGATTCCGTCGACAGGCTGTCGAAATTTCGGCATGGCTGACTTTGAAGAGGTCGCTATAGGCGAGCTAGATAGCGTAATTTCCCGTCTTCCAGCGTCTGCGCCTGGTCCAGACGGTATACCGCAGCGATGATTAAACTGTTGTACAATGAAGCCCCGGCAGACCTGTTGAATGTGGTTAATATTTCTCTTAAAAAACGCGTGGATACTTCCTGAATGGCGCTTGGCCAAGATTTTGCTTTTTTTAAAGAAACCGGAGATTGGATATACAATTGATAATATTAGGCCAATAGCAGTAACATCCACCCTTGTAAAAGTAATTGAGCGCGTTTTGCTTCTCCGTATTAACAAGTTTTTGCGTACAAGGAACATACTCAACTGCAGACAAATTGGTTTTAGGGAAGGATGCTCTATCTGGTGGGCGCATATAGACTTGGAAGTCGCATCCACTGGGCCCGACGAAATAAGCAGATCGCAGCATTGGTCACCTTGGACATTTCGAAAGCCTACGACAGTGTGGAATATGCATCCTTCTAGATCTCCTAGCTCGCTATTCGTTTCCGGAGTACATTACTGCGTGGGTAGCGGCTTTTCTGAAAACAGAGTTTTTCTGTTCCCAAATGGTTACGCCTCTTCCCGGTATAAGCAGACACGTGGAGTACCCAGGGGTCTGTTATCTCCCCAGTGCTATTCAATGTGCTTTTGAGCTCCATACCCATTCACCGAGATGTGCATACATATGTCTATGCAGATGACATCGCCTTTTTCCTCTTCATCGCAAGACATCCATTCCTTATTTCATTCCCTTCAATCACATTTGAATGCCCTAGAAGCAAGGTTGGATACTTAAAATTTTCTTTAAACATTTATAAGTGTGCCATCCTCGTGTTCCCTCTTACGGACCAAATATCGATTTCGTTATCGTATCACCAACAAACCATTCGTCAGGTTGATTCGCTAAAATATCTTGGGGTCATATATGGACCGAAAATTGAATTGGCGCCTACACATTGAACATATAGCTGCGAAAGGCTCCCGTGCTGTCGCTCTACTGAGGGGTCTTAGCCACAAAAGAACAGGTCTGAGGGTAGATACGCTGTTGATGATTTACAGCATGTATGTTCGACCAACCCATTTTAGAATTGGGTGTGTGGTCATTCTCTCTCTGGCGCTGCGAC
>JABSTR010000246.1:0-16917 GCA_013339765.2 Haemaphysalis longicornis
ATCTTGCATGCTGTTGGTTGTGTAGTTCAACCAGGATTTCTCCAGTTCTTTGTTTTCTGGCCTTATTTTGTCACCAATGATGCCCTCCAGAAATTTTGATATTAGGAACACGGACTGTGATGCAAGAGGCTTTCTTGGTCACTGGATTCCAACACAAAAAAACAGGGGTAGTTATCGGGCTTTGGAAGACTGAGGGTTGGGAGTGGCGGAAATGAACCTTCGGTGCGGCCCCTGAGGGGGGATTTACGATTTACCATATGGCATGTAAAAGAAGCAGGGGACGGGGGTACTTTCTTCTCAAACCTTACCCTGATAGCCTGGGAGGTCCCGGAGCTCCCTGCCTGGTACCAACAGGGAGCCCATCCGCCGGAGCTTGACCTGGGCTCCGACGGCCACCGTTTGAGGCTTCTACCCTTCACCTTTAAAACAGATCACCACGGTAGGTTACAGTTTATGTTGGGGGCTCGGGGTCCGCGGTATCGCCAGTACCGTCACCAAGATTGCTCAAGGTGCCCCGTGCGGGGGTAATGGGCGTGAATAGGCTGATGATGAGGATAATGGTATTGCTTGTCCTGCGAAAGCAAAAATGTCAATTTCCTCCAAAATAAAGAGCATAAACATATCTACTAACTAGGTGTGCATTGGCGCGTAATTTGCAGGATTTAAAACCACGACTTCCACAACATCATGAAAGCTTTCGTCTAAAAATATATTTGGGTTTGTTTTTTGTTTTTTCCTGACTTTACTCTCTGGGCCGTATGGCTGGAAATATTATTCAGCGTATTTATTGTTCCGGCGCAAGCACCAATTTTCGTTTTGACTCAAGCTCAGGTGAAGAGGCCTTCGAAAATCTAGTGGGAAGAAGTACCAGACGGTGCCTTTTGTGTACCCGGCAACCTTCGCAGCTTTTCATCCAGGTGAATACGAAAAAATCACATCAACACAACACATTTCGAGCACTTTTTGTAGGATACCAGACAACTACTCCGCTACCAGAAGTCACAGCTTGCGCGCCGGCAACCAAAATGGCCTTTCTCGTCACCGAGTCAGAATTTCGGAGAGTGCATTATTAATGCATTGTTCAACACACTACTACTGTCCGCAAATATATTATTGTCAGACGAAAAATCTTTCAAGTACAACAAAATATGAAAATATTTTGATTGAATGTAATTCATAGTGAGATAGAATATAAAATATTCTCTATAAAGGTTTACACAATTCAATAAACAGGTGTTGCACGTGTCACCCCATTGTTGCTTAATGAAGTTCACCTTTTTTCGGCCGCAATGTTCATTGCTCCACGAACCAGTTCACCGAATGCGCACAGGCTGACTTTGGCGCCCTTGCGAGTTCTCGGCGTGCTGTTGCCATAAGCACCAACTGCATTCAGGCAGTGGGCACAGGCCAGAATCAACAGACCCTTGGCCTGGCGCGAACACGCTTTTTGCGATAAAAACATGAGTGAGGCAAGCTCCAAATATGGGGGAACAGCGCATGACATTTGAGCCTCTGCGGGGACACGGATGATTTCTACGATTCGAAGCCGTCCTGGGAGGCTTAGCTTATCCATTGTACAGCCGACAACAAGGCAGAAGCGCGGTACGACGATTACTGAGATATTGAGAATGCCCATCAAACAATGCCGTCGGATGTCAGGCACGTTGTTTTACAGAACCGCAACCGAAACTTGTTTGGTTGCTAACCTTGGTCATCGTCCACTCACGGTGCGTCTCCTCCCTCACAGCCTTTAGTTGGTGCGGCCGCCGCAAACCACGCATGGCAGTTTTTCTTCTTTCGCGCTTTCTAAAATATTTACCGACTTGTCAACCGAATAAACGATGAAAAATGAACTAATTTGAGCCAGTCTACGCAGAGCAAGAAAAAACGGGAGCCTAACAAATACACTTCAGTGTCACTTTAACGTCTAGCATCATGTGGGAGCCTGTTGCGCATGCACGATTAGATATCGTGAACGAAAACTATCGCTCACTGGTTTTACCGTCACCAGCCAAGACCCTGAGCCACCGAAGTGTGGCATCACGTACTAACTATGACTGATGCACTAGGCTGGCTGTGTAATGCTTGGAACCACCCATAAGGGTAGTGTTAGGTGACGTTGTTTTGGGAAGGATCGTTCCTATTTGGTTCTCAGGAGTACAAAAAACGACAAGTTTTCTGAAATAGTTCAGCGAAACGGCCTCCCTCTCTTGAGATGAGGCTCGATTTCTTTAAATGGCAAATGTTTTGAGAGGCGTTTGTAAATTTGTAAAGCTTTTTACGATATGTAGGTTCTTACGTGCAAGTTACCTCATATTTTACTGTTTCATGCAAATATATTTAGCGTTGGCTTAAATTTCAGTTAATGTGTTTCCTTCAAGGGTACGAGCGGTCATTCTTAAAAGGCGTGTCCGAAATGTTTTATTTCATAAACGGATACAGATGTATACATTGTTCCTAAAACAAATAAATGTGCTGGTAAAGAGTATTTTAAAAATTCGAAAAAAGAATTTTAAACAAAATCAACAATGAATAAAAATTTGTTTTGATTAAAAATTATTTTGAATATAGTTAGTTTCTTAGTACCATGTTATGCGGTCACTATCTGCAACACCGCAGAATTTAAGTGGGAATTCTCAAACCGGGAGTTATGTGCTCGATCATTTTGACAGTTTTTGACGGTGAGCGCTTATTTCAGCTTCCTGTAACATGGTAAAGAGATCGTACACGCCCTAACGGTGTGCTGAGAAAACTGCCTTACAATAAATATGGGGTTTGCCGTGAAACAGAGGAAATGTCCGAATATTTATTTTATTATTGACGCTCACTTTAGTAGACTTGAGATCAATTCCTTAAGGGCAGGCGGCTCGTTCGTTAACCCAAATGTCCATTTAAATGCAGCTACTGCCATAGCCTTTTCCTTAGTTTGTCAGGTGTTAAACTAGGTACATTCCACATCTTGTGTCTCTTTCGCGGAAAGCTTTCAATCTTTCGGGTAAAAAGCAAGAAATAATTTATTAGCACATCGGTTTGTTTTGAAAAGAAATGCGCGTGCGTCATATCGAGCGTTAAAAGCCAAATGCAAAAATGCCTGGTGAAGGTATTACTTAGTAGTTAACCTGGTCATCCAATATTTTAAGGTATAACAAACGAATATTGTCCCACACAGTATTGGTATTGGAGTGCTAGCTAAAGACTGTCCTGCGTACAATTTGCAAGGGTAATAAGCACGATGCGTGGATGTGTTTAGTATACTTTCGTAAAAAGGAATGTTGTAAATATTACAAAAGCTACTGCTGTATACCTAATACTTGTCTTCGTATAGGCGCCCTTCGCTTCAATTACAGTATAAATTTAAAACTTTTCAAGAATGCTGTTTCTCAAACTCAAGAGTCACAGTCTTAGAATGTATTTACTCGCAGATTAAAAACTTGTGCTAATCTATTGGATGTCTCAAAGGTCGAATACAAGTGCCAGAAGTTTTGGTAGATGAAAAGAGAACTGCTTACAATATTTTCCTAAATGTACTAAGTTACCATTGAATATGTGGACTTTACAAATATAAGTTTTTGGCCTAAGAAATCAGGCGTCAGGAAGTACACAACATCGGCATTGCTCTATAAAGACCGTCAAATTTGCTGTCTTCAAAACACCAATGCCGGGGTGTGTAGTGGAGGAAATGAAAGATGCCTTCAAATTAGTTGTATTTTATATTTCGCTATAGAGAATCTGGTGAAAGTGGAAGAAGTTCTGGCTACAAAGCTTCAAAAGGGCATGAATTGGTGCCTGCCGTAAAAACGCCACCAATTTTGGCAATACCGACAAATCTCGGCGTATTGCCAAGTTGGAGCACTGAAACTTATAGCGCCCGTTCCCAACAAAGGGTTTTTCCAGTTTTGAACCCATTCCCTTGCCTCATAAAACAGCGATAATCTATTTATGTTAAATACCAAAAACCGGTAGTACATTTATTTATTATTGTAACAAAGTGAATGCCACTGCTCACATTTTGACTTCTGCAATGAACTTCTTTAAATACGATTCTGATTGTCGTGATAAAACGCAGTTTTTCCATAACTGTTCAATTATTGAATTATTCGCGTGATACGTCACCCTGAAAGGCATGGCGCTTCATAAACAAGAGCCATTGTTTTTTAAATGGTAGAAGTCTGCACTGGCAAAGTTTTCTAGTCCTAGTCATCAAAGGAGTTTGCCTAGATATCATATTGGTTCCTTCCTAGTTCCAGTCACTTCCTAGATACCATTAAAAGTGACTGAACTGCTGCCCAAGATTTTATTTCATGTCAGATGCACGCTTTGGTACCCAGACGAAGGTTCATAAACATGCCAGTGTATATGCAGCTGTACATCGCCTATCATGCAGGAAAGCAGGTAACATGCCGAATATCTGAAATTAACATTCCAAAATTTCTTTCTGACAAACGAAGTGGCTCATTTAGCGCAGAACTTCATAGCAGCTAAGTAATAGAATGGGCAGCTGCCGTTTACCACATCAAAACTCTACTTGTTCTACGACGAAGTTTCTTGCCTACCAAAGCGCAACAACCCTGGTCCTGACGATGCTTAGAGAGATATTCCCCATTGTCACTACTGCCTTGGAGGCAGTATGATATAAAGGGGCTAAAAAACAAAACGCTTCGCTATACTTTTCTGACCGTTAACCATGAGCTGAATGCTAATTATCCAAAAGCAATCAGTGCAAAATTAGCTTTTGTAAGCACGCCTCCAGCATTGCTGCATGCTTTACCTGCCGATCGTATGGTATCCCGTGATTAAAGGCTATGCCTCTTTGTCAGTGCGAGACTTTCAGCGGTACCACTTCGTGAGGCTGCACAATGTTCCAGCACAATTCCCAATGTGAACGCGTGGACTTGACGCAATAGGACGCTGCGCTGGGTCTGTTTTTTTAATGAAACCTAATATTGTTATCTTTGCACCCATATATATATTTTATTCAAGAAACTAAAAGACAAACGAACTTTGAGTTTGAAACGACACAGACAATGAGATTTTTTTTAAAATATCGAAAGCCTTTTATGCGTTTTATTAGATATCGAATTAGACATCGAATCCTTCATTAGAACGAATGCCTCTGAAAATTCGTTTGGAGCTTCAAACGTCAAGTCTTTGCAAAAAACCTGACAACTCTGACCCTCTACACATATCCGATGAACGTGATCTTGCCAAAATAACCTCTCGCTTGCGTGCTCCCTTACCAGTGGAAGAAAACGCGTCCCTGAATGAACTACCAGTTCAGGTTGCCTGAATCCTTTCCTTCACCGCCACAGTCCTATAACTCCATTGTGTACGGGAACGCTCGTTCTGCAAGCAACAGAAATGATCGCTTAGAGTATAATCGTTACCTGTTTTTTTTCGTTTCAATATAATTATGCTCACTCAAATATGGTATAGTAATGACAAAAGTGTGCTCCAATAAGAGGGCTAAAAGTTTTTTCCATTAAAGAACTGGCAGACGAGTAGTCGGTCTTGCTCTCTACGCACACTCCACGTACTATAGTCCTCAAACGTAAGTGCTGAATATGAAATGTTGACTTTATTATCTAATACAAAAATTACATATGCCATATATCGTCCACCAACTGGGAACATACCAGGTTTCCTGCAGTGTTTTTATAAGTAAGTTTTTGGATTATGTTTGTAAAAGCGATTTTTTTAGTCTGTGGAGGCGATATGATCCTAAATGTAACAGATGAGAGTGTCATTGGTGGTAGTTTACTGATGACGTTATATTCCGCTGGTTTCTTAAATTGGATTAAACCCCAACACGAGTCATCGAGGCTGCGTCAAGTTGCCCAGATCTCTTAACAACAAAAGCCGGTACGCTTGTGTCAGAGAGCTCTACGATTACATCAGATATAAGTGATCATTATCCTATGTTTTTTGTGATGATATTTATGTTATATCGCTGCAAAAATCAAACCAGGAAAATTGCAACAGAAACCATTCTTTACAAAGCCTATATCTTTCAAAACGTTTGAATCCTTTATTTTTTTTTTGTTTCTTAGAACTGGTCCCCCTATTCGAAATTTTAGGTCCGAATCTTGCATATTCAAGTTTTCTTGCAGCATTCATTAAAATATACACATCGCACTTGTCTTTTAAGCCTGATTCGCATAATTACAACACAAGAAACACGTGAAATACGGTGGACCATACAAAAAAATTAAAAACTTCATCATGTCATTTTTAAAACACAATCTGCACATATAATGAGAGCGTTCAAAGAAGCACAAAACAAAAAAAAATATTCAGCTAAGACAAGCTAAGGCAACATATCAAGAGCAGTTCTTTGAAGACATTTCTTCAGACCAACCTGGCATGGCCTGGGAAATATTAATGACTTACTAGGTTACTGTCAAAAAAACACACCAATTGAAAGAATAGTCCAGTTTGGCCATAAAATATCTGGGAAACGTCTTGCGGATTACTTTAATATGTACTTTGCAAACATTTGTACTTTACAAACTACTGACCTAATATTCATGTTACGGTAAGTGTCTTTGTAGAGTCTACTGATGATTTCGAAGTATAAAGAACTGTTATGAGCATACAAAATAGCAAAGAATCAGACATGGACAACCGTTAGGTTAATCTTATTAAATATATTCTAGAATTTATTGCCCCAATTATAAACCATATTTACAGTTTATTTCTTCAGAATGCGGTGTTTGCAGATACAATAAAGCTAGTAACAGTAACGGTAATTTTTGAGCCTTGAGAACCAAACAAATTTCATGCCTGTATTTGTCATACTAGTCTTTTCCGAAATTGCGGATGTACAATCTAAAACGTTCGCAGCTTCTTAGTATTAGCGTCCAGCGTACGCCGCATCATCTGAAACTTCGCTGCAATTGATTCCCTTGTACATAGGCTGCTGTCTTAGGCCATTCCACTTATATGGTCTGCGAAACAGCCTTTCAGACACTGAAGAAACTGAAGAAACTGGAACTGAAACACAGAGGTACAGCCCTCGCCACGAATGCGGGAGGTACCAGGGTTGAATCCTGGTAACGCCGGGCACCCGCCAGTTTATGTAGCGGGTACAGGCGTTCCTGGTCAACTACGGAGTCTTGAAAGAGGAATTCACTCCTGGAAAGCTGCCTTTACACTTGCGAGAGGCCACTGACCCTGATCCATCTGGCCGGAAGCGCGGCCATCATGCCGCGTTTCACCATTGCCCGGGGTGAAAGAGACTGGTGGCATGTCCTGCCACGGGCGGTTGCGAGTTGAGTGTCCACCGTGGCTCTGGAAGGCACCATGTGCATTCGTGTGGCTTGGTGGCACCGGGCACCTACCGGTAAATAGGTACAAGCGACTCCACGGCATGGCGCTCGGCTCTTGTGTGGGGCTACAACGTTTTGGGAAGTTCACCCGGCTTGCACGGGAAATCACCCCAATGGAAAGGGGCGGCTGTGAAAACCCAGGAACTTTTTTTTAAAGAAAACATAAATGTAGCTGTTGAAACTATTGAGCGGGCCATTGGATCTGCAAGAAACAAGAGAAAAAGCCTCGCGCGGTAATTATAGGGATCATACATTACTGAGAAGAGTCAATACCAATGATGGCGCAGAAGTTATAAGGCTCCTCATTATTGCTATCACATGACGTTTACCTCAGTGTTGGGGAACTTCGATGAAAAGTGTGAATAAGTACTGTAAAAGACCAATACAATGGGCTACGGTAAGGCTTATTTGTGACAAACTCTCTATCGCCGACGTATTGTTTGGTTGGGACAAACTTAACGATTCACGGTTTAGAATCACAAACAAGCAGAACAGGCGGTACTAAACCGACCCTTCGTGCCTGAAAGTTCCATAATGTGAACTGCAGAAGTGTTGTAAACATGATAACTGAGTTTGAGGCTTTGTTGCTAACGCATGATTCACATATTGGTGTTCTAACCGCAGCCTGGTTACACAATGACATATACGATAGCGAATGTGCACCAGCTCGCTACAGCGTATATCGGAAAGATTAAGATTATAAAAAAGACCGGTTGCTCTGATATATAAAAATTTATTTATAGTCATAAGAATGCCTTTTTAACCTAATGTTGAAGGTTGTTTTTTGCAAGGCCTATAATGGCAGTACAAAATTCATCATAGTAGGTATGTACAGACCGCTAAACTCCTCTATGACAGTTTTGAAAAGCTACGGACATACCTTGACAAACATGTACAGCTCGGTTATAGCAGTATTTTGATACGACATTTCAATTTACTTTATTGTGAATTGAAATCATTGTCGTTTAAAAGCCGCAATATTTCATTTGGCGAAGAAATGTAAGATATTGCCGTAATGCTTGATTTAATGCAAATTGTCGACGAGTTTACCAGGGTACAAAGTAGATCTTAGGCAATCCTTGATTTTTTTTTGTTATCGGGGTGATTTCTTTTAAGACAGCTTGCAGTATTGTCCCGCGAATATCGGATCACAAGGCTGTGCTCCTGGAACTACGAGATGTTTTTCTTAACAATAACTTAAAAACTAAGCATTTTTCAAACTTCTCTTGCCCAGATGACACATAAATCATAGATATGCTGTCTTTACCTTTGATGCATTTTTGCACTACAATCTTCAAGTTCAAAGCATTTGAATTTTATTTAAAGGTATTGTATTGAATATGTGGAGCGATTTTTTTCAGGTATCACAAAAAATGGCAAAGAAAAATCCTGGATCACTCGGGACACATTACGCTTGAAAAGGCAAGTAGAAAGGCTACAAAAGGAACAGTCATGCAAATTCACTTTTTGTAAAAGCAAAACGTATCTGAAATTAGCTGCAAGCACAAAATTCAGCTGCATGAAGATAGAAATCTCCACTATACTGAGTCACTGCTGACATTTATAGCCACCACACCTGACAAACTTTGGAAGACAATCAGTGCCACATATTCAGTATGTGACGTGTTCGATATTGACGGTGTACGAGTAAAAGATGAATCAATTATATACAATGCACTTACCGGACACTTAAAATCGGTCGTTGTACAACATAACGGTTCCCTTCCAATATTTGAAGCAACCTTTTTCCCCATTTCGGACGTATTAAGAGGTAAAGAAGTTATTCTTAACGTAAAAAGGTAAGCTTGTAAAAAATGCCGCCCGTACCGGACACTATCGCGAACATGTTCTTACATCATTACGCAGAATCGACCTCGAAATATTTACATGTCTTATTTTCGAGATCCCTACACAAGGTACAACTACCGAGTGGCTGGAGAACCGCGAGAGTGAACAAACTGCTTATGACAGGACCCACGCGTGTGTTAGCAACTACCGTCCAATTTCCGCAACCTCAATTTGGTGCTAGCTTCTAGAACACATTATACATGATCACGTTCCCGAATTTCTGGCAACACATAGTACATTGACCAACTGTCAACATAGGTTCCGAAAGGGATACTCTACCTGCACCCAGATGGTACACGCAATGCATATTTTGCTACAATAATTATTAGCGCGAATCACACTGAAGCCAATATTATGGACTGCTTGGATGCCTTTTATAAAGCCTCACACAAAAATTTGCATTTCAAACTAGATAAACCTTCCAGAACACCCAAATACCTAAATGGATCTTGGCATTCCTATCAGGCCGGGAACAATATAATAATTTTGATGCCACTGAAAAGGTTTCAGGAACTGAGGCTTTACAACAATTTGCCAATATTCTCGATCATGGCACCTGGAGTGACCGGTTCTTCATGGTGAGGCCCCTGTTACCAAATCTCCGAAGATAAGTTTTGAATATTCCATCAGAACGTAACCAGGGCATCGAAGAGATGATGGTTGCTTACAAAGGAACGCGTGCTTAAAATCCACGGCAGTAGGTGTGTAACAAGCCAGACAAATGTCGTTTTAAGATATTTTGCCGATCGAGCTCGACAGGATTTATTCATGACATGCTTTATTACTAGTGCTCGAGCGCATTTTATTTATGTCACTGTCCTCTAAGGAGTAGAGCCTGCTCCTTAATGCAAAGGTGGTGTTGAAACTCTCAAGAATGATTGATGAACCCCAGCACTCAGTTCTCCTTTTTTAGTACCTTTTCATTAACTACGATGTTACTCAGCATATGAACGCCGAGCTGAATAATCACTAAGTAGGCACAGTTCGCGCAAGCAGACCTGGAGCAGCCAACGGCTTTCTGAAAGAACATAAAATCTTGTCGAAAGAGGAATGAGGGGCAATACACTATAGCTCATCTGGAGGCGTTATACCCGTACAGTGGCATGACGACAAATTGTGACCCTGTTGAGCAATGCAAATTACGTAGAGCGAATCGGTGACGTCAAAAGATATAACGCCAAAGCAAAGGCAAAGGTGCCAGTCACATGTCGAGCAGCTGTGCAGGCATATAATGAGCACATTGGTGGGAGTGACTTGCCCGGTATGCTGGTGCACCTTTACAAGACCCCATCAAAATCCCGCAGGTTGAACTTTCCGCTTTTCGCGTATCCCTTGGACGTCACGATTGTAAATACTTGGCTTGTCTTCAAGAAGAACTGCTTTCCCTAAAAAAACTATCACACCGCCTAAAGATATTCGTGTCTCTGGTGGTAAATCACTGAAAGCGAACCAAGTTCTTGTACCGCACCCAGTTGGAAGACATCCTATGAATGCCCTGCAGCTTTCTGTCCCCAAGAGGAAACACGCAATGCTAACTCGGATCTGATGTTACCTACATCCGTTCGTTCCTCTCTAACCGTACCGCTTCTTTCTCTATCCCGGGCTCTACCTTCCCCCCGTTCTATCTACAGCTGGTACCCCCCCAAGTCATCCTGCCCCCCCTTTTTACTCGCTTTACCTTCGCTTCCTCCACTATTGGATGCCATCCCCCTTCTCTCCTACTCTATATACTCGGGTGGCATCACGCTCTGGTCAACCAAGGTGACTCAGCAAGCGTTTTCCCAAGCTATGTCACATCTGCGGCCTCTCTATTTCGCCCTCAAAATCCGCTCTACTCGTAGTCAGTAACAAGCAGACCCCGACCGCTTTCTTCCTCAGGTACAAATTTTTGGCAGCCGTATACCGCTGTTGACCCCTTCGATCCTCGTCTCACCTTACATTATGCTGGCACTCTGTACCGACTCTGGCACACTTCACAATCAGATCACTCAGTATCCCATCTCCTCCGCCGGGTCGCCATTCAAGAGCTGGACTGCACGAACATCACCTGCTCCGCATCATCGATGCTTTTGTTATGTCCCGTTACTATATACTTTATTTGCAACCCTGCCATCTCAGCCTCGTCCCTCGAGCCTCCCTCCGTACACTTTACCGATCGCTGTGGGAACCCTCCTACGCCCCCACGCCACCCTTCTGGAACTCGGGATTTTAATACTCTTGAAGAACATTGCTGCCATCGCCAGACCCAACCGACCTTGGGCAGACTTCTGCCCAAGGTCGTGCTATTCTCAATACACTTAACTACCCCACTTCGCAACTACCCCCCATACCACTGGAGCACCCTCCTTGGGCGACTTTCACATTTACGGGTTGAGCCTTGCCCCGCAAATGAATCCTGTCGACACCCTGCTCGTCGTGCATGCGCGTTCAGGCCCTCTCCAAATTAATTTTCATCTCCCATGGTTCCATCGTTTACTTTACTGACGCCAGCGACATCCCCTCAAACTAACGGGCACGGCTTCATTTCTCAAACTCCCTTCTTTAAAGCCACGCTTTCCTTTCTTCCCCACCGGGTTCGACCTCTCTCGAAGAATACCCATTGCGCAATAGAGCACGCTACTTCACTTTCCTACCAGCACGCCAGTTATATCTTCTCCGACTGCAGTCAGCCCTTCGTAGTTTCGCTCACAAAATCACCCACACACTGAATTCATCACTCCGATACTTGCCTCGAATCCTCGGCCACGCTACACTGGTTTGGGTTCTGGCCACGCTGGCATTGCGGAAACGCCTTAGCAAACGGTCACCCGAGTACCTTTCCCGGGTCCGCCCATGTCCTGGCCAAACCTTGTACCACCCGCCGACTGTTCGTACTCAACACCGCGCTTCCCGCCGTTACCAATTACACGGTGGTTGTGTGGTTTTTCGGCAAGCTCAAACCTCTTCACTCCCCTCCCATCACATTCTTCACCGATCTATCGGCGCCCTGGCCATCCTTTCTGTCCCACCGGTTCTTCCTACCCATCCATCCCTCATTCTTATTGGGACTGCACCCCGCCATCACTTGACCACCCTCGCCTCCATCACCTCCTGGGAGCTTGGTTGTCTCCCCCGCCGACAGTATCTTGTTGCCCGGATCCGCACGGACATTCTGGAGTACTACGTGGATCCGGGTTAAAAATTAGGACCTGGACTTAGGTCTCGAAAAAAGTTTGTTCTCTCTCTCTCCTGATTCCTGATGTTAGCCGGCAAAACAACGTCAGCCACTCGCCAGTTGTAGCTCTAAAAGGTGACTCAGGTTTTCCGCCGCACAAGGGAAACCAGACGAGAGGTTGGTGCTCCATGTGCCACAAGGGCGTCTCTGGATTCAAGTGCACTGAATACGGTGTTTACTTTGCCTGGCCAGCGGAAACAACTGCTTTCGCACTTTTCACACCCGGTAACATTTTTTTGAAAAGTTTTATAGAAATCATACTAGTCCAATAATAAAAAAAGGACTTTGAACCCCGTTTTTTTACCATTACCAGCAGATTAACAAAATTGTTGGCCTCTTTATCTTTTTTTAGGTTTTTATGAAACACTACGAAGCTTGTTTTGGTGGTTGTGTGGTTTTTCTGAAGAAACAAATAAATTTCCACTTTGTTTTCTTATCTTGCCAGTAAAAGGGTTAAAACGTTACCCGAAAATTCGAAAAGATGTACTTTGAAGATTTGCTGAGAGAAAAACCTGGGATAAATGAACATTCCCCTGCAAGTCAAAGATAGCGGAATAATTATGAAATGTTCCCAACGCTAAACAAGACAAAATTGCTCATTATGAGTGTCAACCTAGTTATTATCAAGGATGTGGATGAGCTAAGCAAGGTTGGGAACTGCGATGTTGGGATGATTGTTAGCAAGGTAAGGCTCAATCTGAAAACGTAAAAAGAAGCTTGACAAACAGAATAAGCACCATATTGAGCCAGTCAGAGCGAGGATTCAAAACTTTAAAATACCCTTTCGCAACAGTTTTTTTACTTTTACACAGGCAGGACAAGGATCGTCTAGGCATGCTTAATGGCCACCTAACAGCGGCAACGATTGAAACAGCTCCAGTGGTGTGAGAAGTAAACTCTGGAGAACAAACTCGAAACTGCCTCAGAAAACGAAGGAACATAAGTAAGGTAACCATACTATCACATGGGAAAGGATGGCGAGAACGAGTGGGTGATCTCCTAAATTTGTAATGAACAATAACCAGGCAGCCATTCTGACTGAAAATAATCCTGGCTCTGACAATAACAACAACAGAAAAACAATAATTTTTTCAGTGCTGGGGCCGCTGAAATTTATTCCCAATTCCACCTCAGAGTCACGCAATGTGGCCAGATTTTAATAGAACGAAGGCTTCGTTAGTTGAACCGATGGCCTCCGGTTAAAACACTATTGCATTTCTTCATACACCGTTTTGTCCACCGAAAAGCTCTACAATGATCTCCTGACACAATACGAGTGAATGAAAGCAGAGTTCCGTTGGGTCAAAAAGGTTACTGGAAAATCGCAAAAAGGAACGGGCTCACATAAGCACTCATGAACCATGGATAACCATGGTAGAGTTTTATCTCATAAACCAAGTTTTTGTATTAATTAAAATTGTTGGTAGGTGCGTGTATTTGAAACTGTATAAACTGTCGCTTGGGTTATTTATTAGTTGCGAATTGGGATTTTAAAGGTTTTACAAGTGAATGAAAGCAGTTTCAGCGGACCCTCAACGCATTTTAGGCGACACTTGGGCGCAGATTTTATGCAATGTTTATGCCAAAAAGCTTTCGCGCTTTTCTAAAGTTTATTTAGGAAGAGATCATAACATTTTCCCTTCTTGGATCATAAAACGAAAGAAAAAGCCAAAATAAATATAATTATTCGCCAAGCCTAGAAGACTGCACTCGGGCTGCCCTCGAAGACATCGACATCTAAAGTATTACAATTAGGCGTACATAACATTTGTGGGGAATTACAAGAAGCGCACCACACTTCTCATATAGAGTGCCTGAAGAAAACAAGGACGGGGCGCGCAACTCTTCACCGTTTGGTGGAGGGGATCCCGGAATAGGGTTTCCCTCCATAGTGCGGGTTCCCTAACAACTGCACCTGTTGTTGTTAATAAACTGGTTTTTACACAGTAAAAAACGTAAGTATTGATGGCTTTGTAAAAGTTGGGACGCACTATAAACAAATGTGTCGCTTTGCAATTATATCGAAACCGGCATTTACACAATGGCCAGCCTGTTACAAGAATGCCAAACATCCGTGCGGTTGTGACGCCTCTTGTATACGACAAGAGCGGTGGGTAGTCAGGAGGCAGAATGCGTGTGGTAAATATACCTAAATCTTACTATCAGAGAATCTTTCAATAAACTGCAAAATTGCAGATCTATTCATATTTTAAATGACCGGCATATACATAATCCCGTAGTGCATTTTGCAATAGAGGATATGGTAATTTGTTTTACTGAGAATTTGATGTCTACACGTATGCAGGATAACTGCCGGACGCGGTTAAGCCGATAATATTCTTGCGGGATAATTCTAATGTTGCGGTCTGCATGTGCAAAGATGAAAGGAATTTGCTGAAGCCGTGGTTCACTCGTAGAACATGTTTCTTACTGCTGCAAGGCAATGTCAACGCAACAACGTTTGTGGAAACATAGTGCAGCTTTTTATAAGGTTGGGAATGCGCCCTAACGTTTTCCATCGGCTTCGTTCGTTGCCGTTCTTGCTTTGGCTACACGGTGATATTAAATCAAACATAAATGTCTCTAACCTTTGACGGATCTTTAAAGGCCAACGCATCACTCAAAAGCACTTGGTCTCTTTTCGCATTGCATGGGCCACAAAGAATCCGCCGTAGCGACAGAAACAAGCATGAGCACAGAAAAAAAATGTTCGCAACGTTCGATTTTGCAGTTAAAAAGATAACAACAATTAACCATGACGAACGACAGTGTGATATCTGTTCGGCAAAGTTCTGACAAATGTGACCGCTTAGGCCTTACAAAAGACGCGGACGCAAATTATGTATGTAACATTTCTTATGCACTTTTGAGCGCGTGCTTTTACAGCAACCTGAGATATTTTTAGATGTGCTCAACTTTAAAATCAAAAACAACTTTTAACAATTTTCAGAAGTCTAAAATGCACTGTAGTAAAAGCTGCTGGACGTGGCTGGAGGCGGCTTGATGCAACAAAGCACTCCAAGGTAGCATTTGAGAATACAAATACACATCTCTAATAAACATATGCTCAGAAATCGTGGCTCAACGCATCAGATAAAGCATAATTCGAGCATTCCAAATTAAGATCGAGAACAAAAGAAATCGTACACACGCCCTACACGATCCCAATTGAAACCAACACATAGTAGCAAATAGATTCATACAATGACTCAGTATAAAAAGGTGAGTAAACGGCGCAATAAAAACATGGCCAAACCATTAAAAACACGGACGAAGCAAAACCATGCAAAGGGAGAATGTTCCAACAGTTGTGCGTTTGCCTGTAAATGCCGGGTTTGTTAAAAATAAAGTTCTCTTGAAAGCAATGCCATGTCTCTAGTAATCGCTTCTTCTTTGTTTGGGTTGTAAGTGCTTATAGGTTTAAAAAATTTCAAGAAAATTGTATTCTGACGTTATCAACTTGCCTAATTTTTATTCAATCGTTACCGCATCATGTGGCCTTCCTTATCTGAGGCCAAGCTCTAGCGAATTATAGTACTGTGAATGCAATCAGCGTATTGGCGTCATTGTGCAGCCACCCTTGTTCAACGCCATGCGTATGCGGGATAGCAAGCTGGTACAAATCTTCGGATGCCCCACAAATTTTACACAGCGGACTGTGATTAGGAGTTGGCCACACCTCGTTCGTCCTATTTGAGGGGTGTTGTAACGTAGGTGGTCATGTAGCTAGAGAAAACACTTCAATACAAATAGGATTCTTGAGAACGATTCGTTTAATATCTGCAAAAAGAACGGTGTGACGCATCATTTTGCTTCGGTCTTGCAGATTGCATTTGAATACGGGAAAGTTCCCAGGGGGTGTCAAAATTTTTGAATCACGCTGGTTAGGGAAGCAACTGGTATTTACGACAGAACATAAATTCCTCTGCAGGTAGTGTCTGACTACGGCACGTACATTCTGGTGTACCACATCGCTGCTGACATATTATTCGGCGAACATTGAAGGCTCATGCGTTTAAAGAGCAATTGTATTGTCTCGTGCAAACGTAAAGCGGTGTTCTTTTCGCCCATTACCGGGGATGCTTCGGAAAGCGGGATTCAGTATTTTCAGTGTAAACAAACGAAAAGGTTTGGGTAACACTGAAGGATAAGACGTCTCTATAAGTGAAAACCGGGTGTCTGGTGGGAGGGTTACTGCAACAAGTTACGCAAATAGAGTGCAGGTAAAACAGCATATATACCACCATTGTCGTCGCCTTATTCGCCGTCGTCATCAGAGAAATTGTAATAATTACTTTTATATACATTTTTGGGTTCACTGCACAAGGAAAGCCTCTGGAAAGAAGGAAAGTGACCCCCCATTATGAGTCTTCTCCGCCGTTCTTTTCCCCAGCTTTAAATTTAACCTCTACTATCATTTTTCTGCTCCGATTTTTTCGCTCCCGACAGGCCCTTAGTAGCAGCGCCCTGAAACCCATGGTCCAGGTACTGCCATCGGTCAGGCTTTTTATGACATCCCCGATACTTATG
>JABSTR010000247.1:0-42677 GCA_013339765.2 Haemaphysalis longicornis
GCGCTGCGCTGCCCTCCGATTCTCAACGTCTTCTTCCTCCTCTCTCCGTTTCCTCTTCGTCATCACGATACCATTCAACCATCATTGTCTTTGTTGCGCCGCACACCTCTAGTGGATTGTCCATAGTCTTTGATTTTTACACCCTATCACATCACAATACTACCCCCTCAAAGAAAGTTGCTGGGGCAGAGCCACACACACTTTCAAAAATAAAAATCAAAAGAACAAGGTCACACTCTAAGAAGTGTCTCAAAGTCTCGTCCCAGTCATTTCTAACCACTGAAACTCGCACTAAAGTTGACAGGTTCATCCTGAAGGGAAGCATCAGAGAAGAGCATACAAGTCCGAAGTCAGGAAAGGGTCGTGCCGTTGAAGCCGATTGGTTCAGCACATCTTCCTTTCTCCTGTACTTCCAAAGGAGCTTACCAGGAAGTTTCACTTGCCGTGCCCTCATCCGTGACTTGTCTGTCTTTGGGCTACCGTGTGCTCCTGGGACAAATTTGTGGCCATAATAAATTCTCTGTTCACGCAGACTGTTGTTCCCCTTCCGCATCCGGTTCTTCTGAGATTGAAAGCGGTTGGCGGCCGACCGAAACTCCTGAAAGTTCTCACTTGGCGTCGTTTAGCTCTCGGCTGTCTTGGAACCGTTCGTTCTGTTACACCGACGGAGCGCGTCTCACGTCGATTCAGCATGCCAGCTTTGCGCTTGAGTACCCTCCGCTTCAAGAAGAAAGGTTTGCGCAACTTCCCCCTGGTGCGTTTTAGGCTCTGCTGTACTTCACGGCTCTCGGGGTGGTGGTGGAACCCGTGTGAAGGAATGCCTCTTCTCTGTTTTGGGCTTGTGTTTGCCTTCCCGCATTTTCTTCACCTCTGGAGAAAGTTGGGCTCCCTCCAGGGGGTTGGCTGTATTGAATTTCAGAGCACTCAGTTTTGGAAGCTTCAGGTCCTTTGTCAACTGAGAAAAACGGCATGTCTGTTTGAGTGATCACTGCGCCTATAGCTCCAGCTTCTTTCACCGCAATGCCTGATGATTCGGAGTCATCAACATTCAGAGATCTGCTTTCTGGACACCTAGCTTGGACCTCTGAGGCACTATTTTGCTTTCGAACTTGAAACTGGGCCTCCATTAGGCAGTATTTTGCCACCCTGTGGAGAGGCCTCCTCCAAAGGTTCCTTGAGAAGAACTTTTGTCACTTTCTGTCCTAGGAAGATGTACTTTACTGCCTGCTTCGCGAACATCTTCCAACTTGTTATGTCCTGCAGCCATGTCCGTACCGTAACCAGGGAGGCTTCAGCCACCTTTCTCTTATGCAAGTTTTCGAGAATTGCTAACTGGCGGTTCAGCTCTGCAAGGTGGTTTTCGTGGGCATCCTTTAACGCCTGCATTTCAGCTTCGCGCTGTGCTTTTAACCTTCCTTTTCTTCTTCACGCTGTGCTTTCAATCTCGAACGCTCACTCTCGACCCACATACGAAGTTCCGGCCCTTTGAGTCCCAGCCGGACTCCATCAGCAATACGCTTTTCCAGTTCCTCGAGCCCCATGTTAACAATCTCAACCCTCTAGATCCTTTCCACTTGTCTGAGCCTGACTCTCCAAGGTGTTATGGGAGGGTCCTGTCGCGGACGCCACTTTGTGATGTTATAGGGTTTCGGAGACTAGAGACGAGGTACTCGGAGGTACAGATCAGAGACTGCAGCACGGGGTTTCGTAACTATGCGAGGAAGAACATTTATGACTGACAATAAAGATTCCGGAAGGCGCAACACAAACGGATACAGAGTACGATTGAAATGTTCAGGTGGCGGAAATGATGCGGACAACGGAACAGTCCAATTCGTAACCGGTAAACAAAGTGAGATGGGTGCAGTCTTACGATTCAACAAATCTCGCTGTGGTTGTAGAGGCGAAGTGGAGACATCTGTGTTGTCAGGTCAAGCAGCGGATGCAGAGAGCTGCGGCACGATGCTTCCTCGGCCAATTGTGGAGGGTGCGGACGTGGTGCCTGACTGTCCGGTCGACAGAAGCAGGACACCGTGGTTCTGGCCGTCCGGTCGACAGGTCGCAGAACCTTATGACTTCATCACTAACAGCGAGTGCGCTGCGCTGCCCTCCGATTCTCAACGTCTTCTTTCTCCTCCTCCGCTTTCCTCTTCGTCATCACAATACCATTCAACCATCATTGTCTTTGTTGCGCCGCACACCTCTATTGGATTGTCCATAGCCTTTTGATTTTTACACCCTATCATATCACAATCATAAAATGATACTCTGTGCCCCGAACAAAAAGATTATTCTTATACATTTCCATACTCAAAATCACACTTTCTTTTTGTTTTGTGTTGAAATTATTTTGAGGAGGTTTACGAAAATCATCCGGTATGTCACGTTCATATGCAACGCTTTATATTGAGACAAAAGTGAGGCCTGCACACGACTGCCTGCCCTGCCACAATGATCATTTTATTAACGTAGTGCAAGTTTTGGCTCAACACACTTGAACCTATCGTTATCGGCGTATTCTTAAAAAAAATGCGTGTCTGGAATGGAACAGTGAGGCCTTTGGTATTGTTTGACCCTTCATCTCAGTAGACGTTTCATCTCGATGGACATTTAGGCTTGAATAAACCTTCAGACACAGTGGATCTTTTATCTCGTTGGTCATTCAGGCTCGATTGGACCTTTCGTCTCGTTGGATCTTTCATCTCGTTGGACATTCAGGCTCGATTGGACCTTTCGTCTCGTTGGATCTTCCGTCTCGTTAGACATTCAGGCTCGATTGGACCTTCAGACTTGGTGGATCTTTCGTCTCGCTGGACATTCAAGATCGCTTGGACCTTTCGTCTTGTTGGACATTCAGGCTCGCTGATGACGTGACGAATTGGACCTTTCGTCTCATTAGACATTCAGGCCGAAGGCGAATTAACGCATGTGGTGGCTATTCCCTTCTTATCAGCTTGGAATGCGCGCTGTCATATAGAAGAAGGCTTTCTTTTTTTCAGGTTGTACATCCAACACGTGTGGTCTCTTGCGAGGCTGAGTTTCACATCCAAAAATTTAATCGTATTCCGATGATGCACCTCCCAGGTGAAGTCTAGACCGCGCGATTCAGACAAAAAGGTATTAGTCAAATCTACAACTCTAACGTCAAGGTTAGAATCAGTCAAGTTTAAACGCACAAGGTAGTCGTACACATACCTAAAGATTCTAACATTAAAATTGGCGATTTTAGCATCAATGCGCTCGTCAATGCATGCTAGATATATGTCCCGCAAAACCGGTGCTACAGAGCCCCATTTTACCACAATGCAAATTACCACAATGCAAGTACCGTCTTTAGGAACATAAAATGAATCGTTAAAACACATGATGGTGGACTTGAGGTCCTTTTTTAAAATCTTTAAAAACTGCGCTGTGCTTAGGCCAGCATTCTTCTGCAACCCAACTTCACCCGACGCCTCTATTGTTTTATACACAGGTCACAACAAGCCCGGCTGGGGTACATAATAAAACAGATCTCGCACATTATCCGAAAAACCATTATTTCAATACGCCAACTCGCCTTCCGAAGGAGCTTGCACATGTTTGGTCTAGCTACGTACCAAGAAATGGTCCTTCAGGGCAAGCTTTCTGAGAATGCGCTGAAGATACAAGGTGACATCCTTTTGCCAGGTACCTCTCTCAGATATAATCCCTGTCAGTTGGCACCCTGGCTTATGCGTATTGCCCGTAAAGAAAACTTGCAGATAACTCTTCTTAGCCTTGGTGAGTGCCTTTCGCAGTTGCTCCAAACTTATGCTTTTTAGCAAACGGACGAACCCGGCCTTTTGCTTCCTAGGTATGTCGTGGGAGGGTTTGAAGTTCTGAATCGCCTTGTTGGCCTTCTCATCAAACATTCCTTGCGGTAATACCACCAAACACCTTTCTTTGTCGGCTTGAACAACAGTTAAACCTTTATCTATCAAGCATTTGACAATCTGCCCAAAAGGAGTTTTTTTCGGTGGCTTGCCCCTTACAGTGCGCAGAAGGCAGCCGACCCCGTTCACAAGGGCTCGTTCCAGGTATTGCTCGCACATAAAGCTCGGTACCCCTGGTACCATGGCTAAACTTTGAGTGCTTCTTGCGGGCCGGTTGGTAACTGAACTAACTGAACTGTACAGAAATAAAGTGATCAACTACAATTCTGACGTACTTGCAGATTGGGTTTAGTTTACGTGGCATGGTTCTGCCTCGTAGTGTATTTCTTGTTTGTTCTCATGTAGATGAAATATATCTTACTCTTGTGAAACGGCTAAATTTCTTCTTAGTGTTCTTGTAAACACCAAGACTTCAATTCCAAAACAAGGTTGTATTTTTGTAATAGATGCCTTACTCCTTCACAACGTGAACTCCGGAAGGCCAAGCGGATCGCATTAAGCATAAATACCATAAAAACAGAAATACAAAATGTTCGTTCAAATAACTATGAGTTGGTCATGGAGCACACGCTCATACACACAAAACTCATGGGTCTCAATTTATATTTGGAAGTCTGAAGAAATTCCTCATTATGTATCAAAAAACGAAGTCATGGTCGGCTATTGCTTGTTTCTTGTGAATTGTTTAATCGCCAGTTTAATGTTTTTTGTTTAATTCTAACACTTACGTTCTTATCCGCATAAGAGGCATAACTGAGTCGGAGTGATGGTGCTCGGTTCATTTCACTTCTTGAATTTTAGGTATGGCCTCATAATCTTTATTACTTATTATACTATACCTGCTGAAACATCTTGAGCCTGGTTTCATGCAAGAGGCAGATATTCAGAACTATTTGCCGAGGTGGTTAGCAAAACTGTCACTGGGAACTCTCGGATAAGCCTGAAAGAAAAAAAAAACAACTTGTGTAGCAGACCAGACCCGGCCACCCCTCCCATGATCATGAAGTGGAGTTGGCCACCACGTACGGAACGGAGGTCGTCGAAGACACTGGGCAAGTGGGGTGGCTGAGAGACGTTGGGCAGCGAGCAACGCTCTGTGCGCCGTGTGACGTCAGCGCTCCTTGCGCATGCACAGCACGGCCCTCCAGGGGCCCCGCGAAGCCGCTCAACCTCGACCAGTGTAGCTCACGCTAGAAAAACATTTATTCTATTTGACTCTGCGCCCGTACGTTTGTCCATTCATCTCTCTATCTGTCTGTCTGTCTGTCTGTATGTATGTATGTATGTATGTATGTATGTATGTATGTATGTATGTATGTATGTATGTATGTATGTATGTATGTATGTATGTATGTATGTATGTATGTATGTATGTATGTATGTATGTATGTATGTCACTCAAATATACTACCTGCCCGCATGCTTGCTTGCGTTAATTTAATTGAGGTTCGGCAGTGACTGGTACATATTCACATCAGTGAGCCAATAAAGCCTAGTGACGGAGCAATAAACTAAAATTTATGCGTTCAGGTAGTCCATGCCAGATTGTTGTAGCCAATCTCAAATCCTGACTAGCGCTACGAAAGTTGGGGTCATAAAGTGCTGTGCATTCAATTCTTAAACCCCCTCTTGAAAGTCGTCTTGCGAAGTAGTCTCGCCATGCTTTTGCGATTTTAGCCTCCATGAGATGTTGAATCCGCCCCTTACAAAGCGGAACCCGTGCTCCCATGCACAGCCCCACATCACGTGGTTGCCTTAGTCCGCACTATTCTCATCAACGTTCTGTCTCTCATTTTAGTTGAAATGGTGGTTCTGAGAAGTAATACGCCTCAAATCCGCCTCATGATTGGTAAGAAGGATTAAGATTGAGGCTTTATCTCTAATAAGCATTACGTGTGGCCAATGCCACAGGGACGCATGCGCCATTATTAGGCGTCAAAGTTCGTAATTGACTGGCGCGGGAGAACTGTGCCGATTTCTAGCCCTAAGATACACGTGTGATATTTGCTTTGGCACTAGCCATTCTTGTATATGACACAAACTTTAATGCCCCATGCGCTCCAAGTAGCTCTTTACCACTAAATTCTTCTTGACAGGTTTGTGCACTCGAAGCATTTGTCACAGCAGTTGCGTACACTTGCTTTCCAAGAGCTTCAGCATGTATTCGTAGGGTGAGGGTTCCAAGCCGGGCAACGACCACTAGCAAAACGCGTACGGGTATCGTAAACAGGGTAGGGAGGCAGTGCGTGGCACTGTAGAAAAGAGATACTACGGGAGGGGCGGACGGAACACAGCCGCTCTCACGGCGAATCACGCTCTCACCACCTGCCTTCAATATACAGCACCTTTGAACGCCTCCTTGGACCCTGCAGTGGTCAATCGTATTTTATTTTGTTAACGCGCGCAGCCGAGTGAAACGGACACGGTGTAGCATTTTGATTTGGAATGTAGAAAGAAAGACCCTTCCATGTAATCATTTCCTGGGAACATTAAGCACCAAATCAACTTGGGTTAGAATGAGTTAGCCAAAAATTTATCGTTGAACGTTGCTTTATTTATGAATACGGCGCTGATTACGTTTTGTCCCAGCCGTTAGGACAAGTCGACTTTACGATATGTCGTTACTGTAGGACAGTAGTGTAGTTTCCCCATAAAACAAAAAAACAGAGCCTAATGGTTTCTGCCTCGCCTAGACACCATAAAATGCTGATATTCAGAGGAATAAATTTAAGGTTCTGATTAATTTCAAGATTTATGTACGCTCTTGTCTTGAGTATGTCTAGAGTAGCCGATATGCAAAGTGGGAGTGCCGGCTTTTTAAAGTGAGATCCTCAGTGCAAAATTCCGATTTTTTACATGTCTTCTCTTTTTTTGGGGTATTTAAATTTAAAGTTATTGGCCGCTAGGGTTTATGCAATGTGTAATTAAAGGTCTCAATGACGACGACCACGTGGCACAAATAAAAAATGCTCCCTGATCATAATCGTGACTTAGTCATGGTGAGTCATACCTTCGGTGGAAATTCATGGTGATGCAGTGTAGGCGTGTTTTATTTGAAGTTAGAGGTTTCCATGAGAAAACAGGATTGCAAAAAGAAAACAATGAATCCTAATCATAACCATGACATTTTCATGGTGACCCATATATTGCAATAAAAATCAGGGCTGCCGAAGGGCGTATGGGATATCAAGTAGAGGTCTTGTTGGAGGAAATCCCATGGTTCAAATAAAATATGCTTCCTCGTTGTCTTTATGAGCTAGTCCTGGAGATTCATCTATTGACCTAAAATTAAGAGAGAGGCCTTAGGATGTGCGGATTATCAAAAGTTAAGGTCTCGATGAAGAAAAATATGTGGGTCAAATAAAAGGGCATCCCGACCAGCCGCGCCACCTCAGTGGCTATAGTGTGTCGCGCTGGCGAGCCCAAGGGCGCATGTACTATTCCCGGCCGCGGTGGTCGCTTTTCTGATGGAGGCGATAAGTGAAAATGCCCGTGTGTTCCAGATTTCGGAGCATGCTAAAGAGGCCCGGGTGGACAAAATTATTCCGCAGCCCGTCACTACGGCGCGCCTTACAACCTGTCTAGTTTCGGCGCGTTAAACCTCATAATGAAATAAAAAGGTCAACCGGCTGATCAGTACTACTTCGGTGTAGCTAAACCTTGCGAATTATTTTCAGATTCTAAAATGGTAGTACAAAAAAAATTGTGGCGTCGAAGAAGATGTTCTGAAGGCGCAAATTTAACCCAGTCAATGATTACATCGTTAGGTCTGTATGAACCAGTCACCCCATAAGTAAATATTCTGAGTTGTGTCGTAAGCCTATGGGCGCTGTAACAATAATGGCTTCCGTATAGAAGTCTGGTGCATCTAAAGCAAACAGAGGCTACTGAGTAATGGCGGGTTCAGCTTTGAAATATGACAACATTCAAAAATCGTCCTCTGGTGCTTCAGAGAGGCGGCTTTTGCACAGGCCATCGGCTATCTGCCATGAGGCGGCCGACCTGCTGCAGGATGCCCTTTGCAGCTTCCTGCATCTGTTCACAGACGGCTCCCTAAAGCACAGCACGTGCGAGGGGCGGCTGCGTGCGTGGTGCCTGAGCATGGAGCAAGCCGGAGCTTCCGCCTGCCCTTCCCCACTTCTTCCACACACGTGAAACTCGCAGCGCTGCACCTGGCCTCCAGCCTCCTCCTCGAGTAGGGGCCGCAGAACCACCCCGGGGTGGTCATCCTCATGGACTCCAGGACTGCCCTGCTGCGGCTGCACGAGGCCGACCAGCCCACCAACAGCAACGGCTACCTGGAGTGCTCCCTTGAAGCTAAGCTGCGCTCCGTAGACTCCCGACCGCTGCGACCAGCGGCTCCGCTGCTTGCCGAGTCACAGTGGCATTAGGGGCAAAGGGGACACCGACGCCCGAGCCAGGGACGCCCACCAGGAGGGATCCCATTCACCCAGAACTTCACCGGCCTCGACGATGCCCGCGCCACCCTGGCCCTCATGGTGCAGACGATGCACGCCGACGCTCGGGTTGTGAGCGGCGCGCACCACGACCCTTGCCGGCACGCATCAGCAGGGACGCCCGTTGCCTGATTCTCCGCATGCGGCTCCAGTGCTGCAATGTGGCGCAGCGCCTGCCGCAACACGGCCGCAAGGACTACCCTACATGGGTGGGCAGTACGGAACCAGAGACGCGGTAGCACCTACTCTGCTTCTGCCTCCACCACGCATGACCGACAGCAGAGCTCCACCGAGCGCTCAAGCGTCGAGGCCTACTCAGCGCCAGCATGGAGGACCTTCTGTTCTCGAAGGGGCATGTGGCAACCCAACGGGATGTCTTCGCCCATCTGCTCCATTACCTGGAGACGACCGGCATCACGCAGCGGCTGCAGCCCGGTGCTCAGTTGCCGAACTGATGTGCCCGGACTGACACCTTCCTAGAACTTTCCCCCCTTTAAAGCGTGGCTTGGTCGTCACCCTGCAGCTCGCCACATAAAAAAAGCGCCCTTACACAAAAAGACAAAGCTGGTGAAAAACAGCCACAGGGGAAAGATGGAGATAGAGATTGCGGTAACTTTTCCTAATCTCAAGAAGGGCAATATGCGGAGCCACGCTCTGCTCACTCTAGCGCGCTTCTATAACTTGTATAAATTGTTATCGTTTTTGTGAATAAGTTATCGGGGTCACCTGCACTATCTATTACGGCTCTGAGAACTAAAGTACCAGTTTGCACTTGCGCATCGTGCTGGTTATGTGTTGTGTTTCAATTCCCTCTGCCCTCTCCCCAATTTCACACGCTCAGCAACGAGATAATTTCCTTATGCACGGTCTGATGCGGTGTGCCCTGCCCCCAATGTCCCCAAGATCGGATGCACCAATACATACCTGGCTGTAATATAGAGGGGGTTGGTATTACTGACGGAGCATCCCACGCCAGCGCAGACTCAGCCGTTGATTTTACGTTGTCGGACATAAGCTTGACCTGTAATGTGTTAGTATTCTTTGCTAGCACTAATTAAATTTTTTTTTATTCATTTACCCTAAAGGCCCTTACGGGCGTTACATAGGGGTCGCAATGAAAAAAAGAACACATTGCAACATTAAAAACAGCAACACCCAAAAAAATGCGAATACAAATACATTCATGACGAAATGCATAGTTTCAAAAAAAGGGTACACAAAAAGGCGCACAACAGTTATCCAATCCCTAAAATGCGAGGGTTAAAAAATGACCCAGGTTCAAAATAACACAAACATCGAACATTGAACCAATCTAAGAGGTTCAAAAATGACACAAACACTGGAAAATGATTTATACATTGAGGAATAACTGCAACTCTTTGATAAATGAGTCGTGATTACTGAGTGTGACGATGTTACCTGGGAGCTGATTCCAGTGACGAATAGCAAGTAAGAGTGGCGAAAAGAAAAATAGGTTGGTACGCGCGAATATTGGTTGAACTTTGAATGCATGATCTAAACGGGAAAAAACGCGACCAGCGGGTCTTATGTGCGAGGCAGCGAAAGAAGACTGGCTGTGGTATAGCCTATGAAAAACCGATAAAAGACTATAAAGCCGGCGTTGTTGTAGAGGTGGTAAGTTCAGGGATTGTTTCATTTCTGTTATACTTGATGTTCGTGAGTAGTTCCTGAGAATGAATCGGGCAGCTTTATTTTGGAGTGCCTCAAGTTTATTTACGAGATACGACTGGTGGGGGTTCCAGATTAACGCTGCATATTCAATCTTTGATCGAACAAGTGTTTGGTAGGCCAGAAGCTTTGTGGATGTGTTAGCTGAATGCAGATTGCGCCTAATGAATCCGAGTGATTTAGAAGCTTTGCTGGTTATTGTATCGATATGGTGATTCCAGGTTAGATCAGACGTTATGTGGACCCCCAAGTATTTTACCATGGTTACGGTTTGTACAGGCATACTATTGAGAAAATAGTGACGGGGCTCAGACGCGCTAGTTTTGGTAAATGTTATGGCGTTAGTTTTGGGCACATTTACTTCCATCTGCCAATCCCTACACCATTTCGTCAGTTGATTAAGGTCTGCTTGCAAGGATAAGAAATCTTGGGGGTTTTTATTTGCTTATAAATGACGCAGTCATCCGCAAATAATCGGATAGTAGAAGAGATATTAGTGTTAATGTCATTGATATATATTAAAATAAGATAGGACCCAAGACTGAGCCCTGTGGAACACCGGAAGTTACTTGAGCTAAAGAGGAGGATGATCATTAATGGTTACTGACTGAAACCGATGGGTTAGGAAGTTCTTAATCCACCTGTTAACTTAGGGTTGATATTAAGAGCAGAAAGTTTTTCCATTAGACGGATGTGAGGGACTTTGTCGAAGGCCTTGGCGAAATCTATGAATATAGCATCTATTTGTGAGGACGAATGTACTGCATTATGGAGATCAGTCATTAATTCGAATAACTGAGTTTCACAAGAACGGCCTCTCAAAAAACCATGTTGATTAGAAAAAAAGAAGCTCTGTTTTGTTAGGTAGCTCATTACGGCAGATGATATTATGTGTTCTAGAAGTTTGCAAACTATGCTGGTTAAGGAAATCGGTCTGTAGTTAAGAGGCACAGATGGGTCGCCTGACTTGAAGATGGGGATAACACGGGCTAATTCTCCAAGCAAACGGTACGCATCCTGTGTCTATCGATTGCTGAAATAAAGCAGCTAAGATCGGGGATATGACCACTTTAGTCATTTTTAGTAGTTTGGTGCATATTTCATCGGGGCCTGGTGCAGAGTTGGTCGGGAGTCTATCAATGGCTGCAGCAATACCCTCCTGAGTGATAAGCAAGTCATCATCATCATCATCATCATCACCAGCAGGGCATCTCCATTATTCCCATTTTAGTGCAGGGAAAGTTTTACCCATTATTCTCCAATTACCTCGGTCTGTGCCACTGTAATTGTGTGCGGTCAGTTAGCAAACTGCCATTGATCTCATCTCAATCTAACTTTCTGCCGTTGAGTTATCCTGCCTTCTCTGTCTGGATCGACTGTTACCCTTAATGACAAGCGGTATCTTGCTTCGCATTACATGCCATGCCCACGGATCCTGACATGACGGGGTTATCTGCCGTACATAATATATTTCAATTTCTATAGTAACACAGTTTGCTCTCTGACCCACTCCGCTCTCTTCTTGTCCCTTAATGTAGCACCTAGCTGATTTTCCGTCCATTGCCCGCTGAGTCGTTCTCAATTTAAGTTGCACCCTCTTAGTGAGCCTCCAAGTGCCCGTAGGTGAACCGGTAAGAGAGCTGAGCTAAGACGTGGTAGCTTTCTCTTCACGCATTCATTATCTGGTAGGCTGCTATTCACTTATCTGAGAATCCTTCTAACTCTGCCTGCCATATGCATTCTGATCCTTCTCTCTGAGTTGGGATCTGCTAAGTAGATATCACAATCCATTGGCTAAGTAGATAGTCATAGACTCATAGACTCAATAGACTCCAATAGACTCAATCCATTGCTGACTCATGACTCAATAGAGTAAGAGTTTGGTAATCTTTCATTTGTCAAACACAGACAAAAAACAGATTTTCCTCTGCTGAGCCTCTAATGATGAGAAAAGGTCTGTAAGAGTGGCTTTTTAGACAATGGCTTTCATTGGACGATGTAAACACAGAACAAAAAACAGAATGATGAGTAGTTTGGATTTATCCTCTGCACTTTGAGGAAAGGTCTGTACATTTTTAAATTTGGACGATGATGATGAGTACTTTGGATTTATCACTTTCCAAAATTTTCTCGTGTTGGTCTGCAGTAGGTTTGTTATATCGTTGTTGAAAAATTTTTCCTTGGCTGCCTCGATTTCTGCTTTGCACAGTTTAGAGTGTTCTTTGTAGCGCTTCCAGTCATCCGCTGAATCAGATCGTCTGGCCTTGGAATAAAGTCGCTTTTTCTTATTGATGCAGCGTTTAACGCCGGTCGTAAACCACGCGCTTTGCGTCGATGACGTGATACTGATTCTTGGAACGTATTTTTCTTTCAGTTCCAGAAGCTTATCGCAAACAATTTGCCAGTTTTCATTTACATTTCTGAGAGCAAAGGAAGTGAAGAACTGCGCGGAAAATGATAACAATTCGGTTTCTATCATGGCGCGGTTCGCGCGGCTGTAATCAAAAATTGTTTTCGTTTTATTCTCGGTTTTGGAGCTTTCTAGTGTTACCTCACAATGCACTACGTTGTGATCGCTGATGTTATCTAAAACATGTACGAGCATATTGCTTGGTTCTGTGGTCAGCACAAGATCGAGAAAATTCTGTCGACACGTGTAGGCAATCTGACCATTTGACTCAAACTAAAGGCAGACAACACATCGAGAAATTCTTGACATTCATGCCTTTTTGTGCTGCCATGTGGTATGCCTGACCGCCAATCAATCCCTGGGTAATTGAAGTCTCCAGCAAGAATTATTGGGTATTTTGGGTACTTGTTTTGTATAAAGCACAGCGATTCGTTTAAGTGCTTAATAAATTCGGGGGAAGAATCTGGCGGACGGTAGCAGACCCCGACAGCACAACGCACAGAGGCAGATACGCGTACTATCACCCATAGGATCTCTATACATGAAATTGTATCGACTAAATGGGCTTGCAAATTCTTTTTAACGGCCACAAACATAACACCACCACCGCGAGACACTGTTCTATCTTTCCTAAATACAGAAAAGTGTTTAGCCAATGACAACTCGCAATCACTAACATCAGAGGAAAGCCACGTTTCAGTTCCAAGCACAATATCCGCCGAACATGATTCAGTGAACGAGCATAGGAGGTCCTGTTTATTAAATAGGCTGCGAAAATTTGCCAGGAGGATTGACAGCTTTGAGGACGAACGATTTTTCAGTCACTTTTCTTTAGCAGCCGTGGCGCTTGACTCCTCTAAAAGTGTCTCACCCTGTTCCGTAGCAGGGGTTCCGCGCCTCGGCAAGGGCACGACACCATTAGTTACCGGGTCGAGGTGGTAAAGTCGGCCATTCAGGAGAAGTTTATCAGAAATTACCTTGTATTTTTCACCTGGTTGCTTCGTTGCGTGGGCAAAGTCTCTGAGCTGTTTTCTGATTAATTGCATTCTTGGAGAAAAGTCTTAGCGTATGGCTTAGCGAAAATGGCTTAGCGTATCCGATATGGCTTAGCGTATCCGATATTTACAATCAATGGCATAAACACGCCGCGTGAAAACGAAAGGCAGTGACAGGACGGTAGCCTATAGTGAAACCAAGAAATCCTCACTCAAAATTCCAACTGATTCCACGGTATGAGAAAGGCGCATTTGGAAATACTTTATTTTATTACACGACAGACCCCGGCTCCATTCCGATGGCGAGAACAATATTTTTTGGAAATGTTTCTTGTTACTTTCCTTATCACCGTCATTATGATCCTTATGATCATTGTCGTCATCGTCTTTTTGTGAAACCCGTGGTGGGAAGTTGACTCTCCCGTAGTGTGCCCTGGAGGCGGGACGGTCGCCACAAGTGAGGCCTACGAAGTGTCGATTTAATAAAGCTTATTAGAGTGAACTTGTACTCTGCACATAGTAGAAGGCGAAGACTTGGAAACAGGCGACAAAGAGAGATGGACAGTCGCTCGTCGGCGATATATATGGGGCGCCGTTTGCAATCCACACCATTTTCGATTGTGCTACCGTTTTTTGAAACGTCCAACTATACCAAGATCTTTGTAGATCAGGCACGAACACTGTACGATGATGAAGGCTAAATATGGCATTTTATTTCATAAACAAGCTCGTGTGCGTGCCATGTGCATGATGAAGGATACGTCATCTTCGCATTAAACACAAAAACAGCCATGCGCAGCTACGCTCGCAAGAAACACAAAAATAATTGCGGCTTCGTCCAGCTTACCTTGGATATGCAAAGCAAAAGCTGGGCTTAGTCTGGTTGAGTCTTGGTTTCGCTTGGTTAACCTTTGATGGAGCTGTATAACCGACCACGGCTCAAGGTCGTTCGGTCCCCTGCAATGCTCACAGAAGGAGGCCCGGCCTCACTTTCATTCTCGGCGAACGCGGCGTTCCAGCTTCACGGTGAATGCACAGCAAGATGAGTCAGATATTCCGACATGACCCAGCGGCGCATGCGTGGAAGACGGCGGTTTCTATGGGGACTTATCGGCCGCCGCCGATAAGTCCCAAAACGACCTAAAACAGGGCCTTTTGCGCACCACCGACAGCGGCCCGGCGAATCACGCGATGCGCTGTGAGGGGTGTGTCGCTAGGGGTGTGTCTCCGGTCAAAAGGTAAACTTCGCATCCTCCGCAAAACCGCTGGACTAAAGTAGTAGAGCCTTGCAGTAATATATAATAAGAAATCATCAGGCGCTGTTTGCAGTAGTAATACTGTTGCTGATGAGTGCGTGGCAAAATTTTATGCTTCCCTATACGAGCATGCATAAGGAAATGTAGACGCATTGCAAATCAAAGTGAGGGCATGGATGAAGTACTACATGGGATGGCTCCAATAAGAAGCTCTCGCCTACTCCCGCACTTGCCGTCAGCGACCGCGACATCCAACGCCATCGTCCAGGACCGCCAATAATACAAAACTGATCGATGCATGACAGCGACTTTTGCATTATATGGGAAGGAACGTGTCTGAGTGGTTGCCATGTCCGCATAAACATAGCAAGACAACTTCTTTAACACCTGTCCGCATATACCCAAGCGGATGCTCGTTTGAACCGGGCAGTAAGGTCAGCGGTGCAAAGCCCTGGAGGTGCTCGGTGCTCATCACGAACGTGATGTAGCGCTCGTCCGTACCTCAAACATGTTCATCTTTTGTACAGCTGACTGAACCCCGGCGTAACATAAGAAAAAGACCCTATTGGCGAATTTTAAGGACTGACTAACTATTATTTTGAGACTCATTTGAGCGCATGCTTGCTAGCATAAGCTTCGAAGTGTCGTTTCTCTGTTTTTTTGTGTGTGTTCCACGTAGCAATACGTGCACATTGGATTGCTGACATTGCCTCTGGGTTTGGTTATCTTGGTGACATGAAGTTCGAGATTGGACTAGTTGGCTGCATCATATAGCGGTGAAAACAGTGCAGGTACGGGGACAAAAAAAAAACAAGAAAGAGGAAGTACAACACTGTACTGTCCTCGGTTAAGGGATTGAAAAGTGAACAGGCGTTATAGGCTAAACCGGCGTTATGAGATATTTTACAGGGTAAATTTCAGACCTCCCTGCTATAAAAAACAGTACATTCCCTGGCTGTGGCAGTGTTCCTAGCAGAATTGACATTTTTTTAGTAGCGATCTGTGCATGCGCGGGCTGCCGGTCCGCCATTTTTGGCAGGCGTCTCCGGCAAAGTAAATAAAAGGGTGCCCTTGAGGATTCTGCTTGGGGAGCGGCAATGCTGTCTAGTGCTTGGTGTTTTTAGATGCGAAGCGTCTCATTCTTGGGGCTGTGCCCCTTCTCCCTCGTTGTCGTTTTCCGCCGTCCGCAGTCTACTGCGCATGCGTGTCTCTTCAGCCCCGTCACCGTTTCGGCTGACGTCAGCCCAGTCCACTAAAAACATAGGTAGGGTGCGCCCGGTTTTCTCTCTGGCCGTATGGTCCCTACAATATGAGCACATATTTCTATGGACCATACTGGCCGCAACGGGAGGTACTTGGCGCTGTTCCCACTGCGCTACAAACCGATACGGGAGATGTGCTACGAGAGCGCCTTTAGTCTTTCACTCATTCAAACTACGTCGAGAAGCTACTGATACAACGAAGGCACGCGAAGGTGAACGTCAACGGAAACGAAGAAACTGAAAACTAATGGGAACTTTTATCGACCCCATGGCTGCTTCGCATACTACTCAGGGTTCCCCTACGGGAAGATGGTGTAATTTTTATTTTTTCTCTTTCGCTAGCTCTTATGGGTTCCTACGGGCTCACAAAAAAGGTTTACTACGAACACGAGCAAAGATTTTCAGGCTGTTATTTCTGCGAGCACTCCCCTGCAAGTGAACTAATAACAAAAATAATAAAAAGGAAAGAAAAGTTAGGGCTTCGACCCTTGCAGATGAGTCACAGTAACGTGCGCCTGCTACCGTGACATTGATACAAAAAGTTCGGGTGGTGGGTCGGTGCGGGAGGGACTGCAGGACCAAGATATTTGTTCACGTGTTGTCCGAAAGGACGACTTTCTCTGGGACGTGCCTTACTGCCATTTTCAATTCGCCGTGGTAGCTGATAGGAGTACCGGTGCTGGAAAAAAGGTCCATTCACAATCTCTTAAACACCACTATCCCAAGCGCATCGAGAACGCTAACGAACGAACCAGAGTTGAGAGACAGCGTTTTGAGTGTTACCCGTCCGAATTTATTTCTTCCCCTAACACTACACCACCAAACATTAACACCCCTTACATTAATCGAACGGCTGCTCATAAATGCAAAAAACTGCGAAGACATATAAATAAGTAAGTAAGAGGCTTGTTCACATTTAGCGCTAGCTGTGAGAGAAACATTCAATGACATTCTGAGCCAATTGCTTTAACACGGGCATGCTGATAAGCCCGTCACTCCATGCCGGCCACAGAAGCGCGCGTTTGGGTGTAGCACGCCTCTGCATGTCGCATTTCTCCCGTCACAATTTTCCCGCACCACTTCCCCCTTGTCTCAACATCTCACTGTAAGAAATGCCTGCAACGCATCTCATGCTCGCCCCTCTGTCCTTCCTGTGTCTGTCCGGCGTTGTCCGCACAGCTGCGCTTCTCCTCTCTCCTTTCTCCAATAGCGACAGTCTCTCCCAAACAGCGGTGGGTTGGAGCAGCGCGCTCTCTCACTTCGTTGCTAGGCGCCGGGGGGCGGTGCTGCGCTCGGAGTTGCGCGCGCTGCACATGTGCAGTACTCTCTCCCTCCGCCCTCTCTCTCCTTCGGGCGCTGTGCATATAAAGCGCGCTCCGACGGTCTCAGTCGACGGTCGTCCGCATTACGCTTGCACTCTCTCGCAGTACTCGAGATTGCTTGATTGCTCGACGATTGCTTGACTTCAGGGACCACAAGGCACTCATTCTCGTCTGCAATAAAGACCGTACCTGAGCATACGTGTACTGCATGCGCATTGCATGGTGAAAATAGAAAATTACGCCCAGCTCCACTTCGCGTGAGAATCCCTGCTATAAGCGTAATCAATACGATGGAAAACGCCAATGGAACCCCCCATGAGATGCGTTGCATCACACCAGGGTTCCTGCGAGGGGAGGTGGGCGTTATTTTTTTCCCCGTGTTGCGCCTCCATTTCCGGCGAAAACCTCCTCCTTGATTTGGAGTGGGCAGCGACCCATTTAGTGGTAACGAGCAGGGCAGCCCCACCTGGTATAGTGGGAGCTCGGTCCGCCTGGGGGGCAAAGACGGTCGTGCCCCTATCTGCCTCCCTGCCTGCACGTGCAGAATGAAGCTGTAGCAGGGGGATATAGCGTTTGTGTCCTTTCTGACGAAATTCAAAGGCTTCTGTCGGGCCGAGTGGCAAGTGTTTGGCTCAGAGAAGTGAAGGGATACCTAGGTGTGTTTATTAGCATGGAATCTACACGTTGCCGCTATGGCCTAAATAGTCCTGATTCCTACGTCCTCAGATATATGTGGGCGCATGACAGGCCGGAAACTCACCAGCATGCCCAGAAAAAAAACTTTCCTGAGATCCATAAGCAACCCCATTTATTTGGATGAAATGAATAACACATAGAAGCGAGCAATACAGCGCCTCGCGAAGTAGAACGAACGCCCACCCATCATGACATGTTTCAGACCCTAAGATAGCACGAAATATCTTCCAAGACAGGCATGCCGGAAGCCAAGGACAATCTCCTTTTCGCCAACTTGTCCACACTTTCTGTATGCAGTCCGTGTGCGTGCGCACTTCAGGAAACATTTCGAAATACTTGTGCACTTCGTTGATTTTAACCGTATTATTTCCCTTGTTACAGACAGACAATGAAGTGTATTGAAGGTCCTGAGGAGCACCGCCGCCGTTGAGGGCTGCAGTGTTGTGGGTTGCTCCTACGTGGGGACGGGGGAGGCCGAGCCTCACAGTCGCGTCGTGAGCCCTCTGCACGACCCTTCGCCTGTGTAGTAGATAGGGGTTCTCCAGGTCAGAGCGCCACTCTTCCTCGGGTATGCGTTGAGGGCCCCGAAGTGAGGGACACCGCCAGAGCATGTGATCTAAATTGCTACGTTCGCCACAATCCGGGCAGTCCGGTTCAAAGTGTCTGTGTAGGATATCAGAGTGGATAGACGTTGACAAAACGTGGTCTGAAACATTCGCAGCGTAGCTGCCTGTGGGCTTGGAGAGTTTCTCGTGCGGAAGAGGAAGAGTCGTTGAATTTGAATAAAGTGTCTCTGAATACCTCCCAACCAATCTTCGAGGAACCGCCTCCGTCCGACAAGCCGCAGCGGGGTAGCGCGCGCGCGCGGGTGCGGGCGACGTCGTTGAGGTTAGGTGCACAGGACAAGTGCGACCCTAGGTGAGCTGGAAAGCAGGTGGTGGTGTGTAATGAAATGACGTTATTGCCTGGGATGCGAAACGGAACATGATGTAATTGTCCTAATGGCCGCGCCAGAATTGGTGTAGATTCGATGTTTTCTGTATTCAGGTAACGCAAGGGTTACCGCGGCCTGGTCGGCCCTAGCCGGGGTGGTAATGCTGAAAGACGTAGAGTTGAGAACTGTGTCACTGTGATCCCCCATGACTACCGAGAAGTTTGCCGATTGGTCGTATTGCGCACGTCAACAAAGCTCGCGGACTGCGGGTGATCGCGAACCTATTTAATTCGGGCCTCGCCTCTGGCTCTTCGCCTGCCCGCATTGTGCTCCGGGTGCACGTTGTGGGGAAATGGGGACATAGTTATAGCGGCTTTTTGCTCTTTAGTAAGGCCAACCTTGCGCTCCTGCTCGAGGGATGGATTACCGCCCAGAACCACTAGAATCTCCCTGCTTGCGGGTGAAGACGACAACCTGGCAGTGTGAGCTGCGCTTCAAAGATTTCCTCTAAAGTGTTGTGAACCCACAGATTCATGAGACTCTCTGTGCTGGCATTCATCGGGATACCCAGAACGCGCTTGATGCTTTTGCGAATAGAACATTAAACTTAGGCTTTTCCGTGATTCTGCCAGCAATGCATGGCCATCACGTACGCGATGTGACTCATCAAGAATGCGTGCAACAGCCTCAAGCGAATGTCTTCCTTGATGCCTCATCGACTTTTCCGACCCGAGTAAATAACGTATCATGCAATCGCTCTTGGCGGAGATTTTGGAGATCGTGTTAATGTTAGTACAACCGTTCGAATCTATGAGCATACCGTGAGCCCTGATAACTTCAACCTTGGGAATGGGGTGTATCTCGCTCATGCGGAGCGCAAGGTTAACCGTCTGACAGTGAGACCCAGACCTTGGGCTTAACCCCCCTCCCACTAGGTCGGTACAATAGGAGCTCTGACTTGCTGGAATAGAGGCGAAGCCCCAGTACAGCGTGGAAACCCTCTGCGCGATCTAGCGCTTCCTGAAGGGCTTCCTCTACCCTACCCTCGCAGCCTCCGATGCACCATACAATGATGTCGTCAGCATAGAGAGTGTGGTTGATGCCCTTGACCTCCGTGAGCCACTGAGACAAGTTACACATGCAATGTTAAACAGCAGCGGGGATACCACCGAACCCTGCGCTGTCGCCCCGCGTGGCGAGCTCGATGGGCTCGGACCATAGGTCCGCAATCTTTAGCGTGGCCTTTCTATGTCGGAGAAACCAGCTGATAAACGTGTGGAAGTGTGTAACCAAGTCCCAGTTCCGAGATGGCAACGAGTATGTGGGCAAATATTTTTGGTACATTTTCTGTCTGCTCATAAATATGTTTTTTACGGATTAAGAAATATTTTGTTTTTTTAATTTATACATTGATTGGCATGACCGGACCCGAAGCACGGGATGGTGATCTCAGGCCGGGCCTGCCAGGTTTCGCTAGTATTCTTTGTCGGACCAGACCGGGCATACGGTAATATGCGGCATGCACGGGCTGAAACTTTAGTCATGTGCAGAGCTCTAGTTGTTTGCTTCGAGCAAAGAAGTGCTTTTTTTCTGGTAGTACCGGATACGTTAACAAAGCCTAAATTGGGACCAAAAGTTAGAAGCCGGACAAGAAAACTGCGTGGGTGGGATTAAAGGCGCCCATGAGAATTCTCGCCTTCCTTGGTTATCAATCCTTCCCCTCTATTACAGAGAGGGTATTATGTATAGCGAGCATATAAGTAATTATAGCTGGTGCCGGGCGCGTTTTTGAGGAGAGAGAGAGAGAGAGAACAACTTTATTTAGCCACACAAAATTGCGGCGACTACGTGCCGGATGGGGTGGTTCCCTCTTCACGGGACTCATATGCTACCGCGGCTGCCTGGCCCCTGGAGATCAGGACGAGCTGGTCTTCCAAGGCGGGGCTGGTTAGCAAGGTCTCCCATCGCTCGTTAAAGGGTGTGGGAAGGGTGATTGAGGGTTGGGTGAGGGGTGGAGGGATTGCCTCGGTGAAATCGCACTCTCCGATGACGTGCCGGAGCGTGCCCAATTGCCCGCAGAATCTACACTCTTTCTCGTATATCTCGGGGTACATTCTGCTTTGGAGATAGGGGTGCGGGAAGGATCCTGCTTGTATTTGGCGATAGATCGTTTGCTGTGTTCTGCTGAGCGACTTGTGCGGGTCAGGGTACCGCCGTCTGCCTTCCCTGTAGTGGCTGGTGATCTCCTTGTAGGTCGTTATGGCCTGCGGCTCGTGCTCGTCTGCCCGGTGTTCAAGTTCTCGGGCAAGCTGGTGGGCGAGTTCGTTGCCCTCCAGCCCTGAGTGAGCCGGTGTCCATATAAGTTCGACTTTCTGCTCGGGTATGCGGCGTATTCCTCCCTCTAGTATTCTGAGTGCCGTCATAGACACCTGCCCTTTTCTATAGCTGGCATCAGGAACCTGGCCAGTATTCCGAGGACCTAAATCAGCAGGTCTTACAAGTGACGTTATAGCCCATTTCGCATCTAACGGATTTGTGTCTCGTTTAAATTATCGTCCGTCTTCGTTAAATGCCGTGTCTGTGTCATGTCGGCCAGGGTCATTCACGTGACAACACTTCGCCCCCTCTATTATTTGGTTGTTCGGTATATTTTTGCTCCTCAGTTTGGTCTCTACTTTTTTTCAGGCAACCTGTGACGTTAGGTTTGAAATATGTCTTTATCTAGAGAGTCTTTCGCTGTCCGTTGTTTATACATTCTCTGTTCAGGAAAGCCAAAATAACGTTTATTATAGCCTGACCTTTATTTCCATCCTCCAAAAAACAAAAACAAGCAAGAAAAACCAGAAATAACGAACAAATCTTCTAGCCAAATGCAATGCAAGAGTGGGCAGTGGAACGCAGCGGCTGCCACAATAGTCTCATCTAACCACTTTTTGCTTTTCGTCCAGTTATTCGCAGTCATCAGCACGAGCTCGCCGGTCTGCGTGGAACCACATGCGCCTGGCACGCCACACGGCACGTGCCCTCGCCTTCCCGAACCGAGCCGTTGTTGCCCGGTGCCACTTCAACCTCCTGTTCCGGTAACCCCTCAAGCTGCCTTCAAGCCAACCGCATCGCCATCGTCAAGCCACCCAGAAAGCTACAAATACAGCCAGCCTTGCACCGCGCACCTCAGTGGGCAGTGGAACGGAGCGGCCGCCACAATGGTCTCATCCAACCACTTTTTGTTTTTCGACGAGGTTGGTCCCTCCCAAGATTATAACGCTAAGCGATCTAGTAACTACTGTCTGCTGCTCCTTCCATGCCCACATGTGTTGCTTGATATAATCGCAGATTGTTTTCTCATTGTAAAGGAACTTCTTCTTTGCGGGGATATAGAACAGAGCCCTAGTCCGAATAGCGAAGTATTAGCCGCCATCAGTAAACTAACCGCACACTTGGATGAGCTTTATGACAACTTGCAGTAGTCTATTAACGAAGTTAACAAAAACCAGTTGCTACTTGATTCCAAAGTAACAGATTTAACCGCTCGACTAACTGTACTTGAACAGAAGGTTACTTCCTTCGAGAGCGTTCCAGACGATACACAGATGCAAGGTCTCGTAACGGCTGCCGTGCGACACGAAAGTGCCGCTCTCAGTTCACGGCTTGATGACTTCGAGGATCGCTCTCGTAGGGATAACCTAATTTTTTATGGGCTATTAGATTCTGTCTCAGAAACCTGGGCTGAGTCTGAGCTAAAATTCCGTGAAATCCTGTCTGCGTCCCTTAAACTGGAACTTCTTAATGAAGCCATCTCCCGCGCACACAGGATTGGAACCTTTGTGCAGAACAAATGTCGACCTGTCATTGTTCGTTTTATTTCTTTCAAAACAAGAGAAGGTGTCTTTGCTAAGAAATCTATGCTTCGTAGCACCCCCGTGTCAGTTAGCGAAGATTTCTGCAAGGCCACGCGCAGCATCCAGAAAAAGCTTTTTAATTTCGCGAAAACCACTGGGCAGCCATATTACCTCAAGTATAACAAGATACTAATTAACAAGAAAGCCTACGTTTATTGTCCGGTCACCGATCGTATAACTGAGGCTGGGCCTATTTATGATAATCCCGTACACGTTGCCCCCCAAGCAACAAACGCAGAAAGCGCACGGACCAGCGCTCCTCCTTCACCACGATAGCTAGATAAGCATTTTCGAGCGCATGAATTTTCTTTTTTACTATGAAATTCTCGAAGTGTTACTAACAAGCGTGATGACCTATCTGCACTAATAGATACATGTCTAGCTGATGTCGTCATAGTAACTGAAACCTGGCTGTACGAGAAAATAGAAAATCACGAAATATTTACCTGTTCAAAAAAGTTTAAGATCTACCGCTGTGACCGGGGTACGAGGTGCGGCGGCGGCGTATTGATTGCTATTAGCGACGAGATCAGCTCGTTCAATGTGCCTGTTGTTTCGCCGCTTGAAATTGTTGTCGCGTGTGTTCGCATTAACCACAAAGATATCATTGTTTGTGGCTGCTACCGGCCTTCTAACCTAACTACCGGCTTCGCAAATGATTTACACGATGTCCTAAATAAGTTGCGAGTAAGGTTTCCGGCTGCGCCTATGTTTCTCCTAGGTGATTTTAACTTCTCTAATGTTTCGTGGTCTCCCCCTTTTCCAACAATATCCAAAACTTCTGATGACAGTGCTGCCTTTCTTGACCTGTGTTCAGACTTTAACCTTACCCAGCTGGTTAATGCTCCAACCCGCATCACCTTGTCTACCTCCACGGTTCTAGACTTAGTGCAGACCACGCATCCCCACTTAATTAAATCCCTATCAGTTATTCCGGGCGTAAGCGACCATCTAGCTATTCATTTTAACATGACTAAAACAATTAAAAGAAGTTATAGCTCAAACGTTTTTAAGGACTACAAAAGACCTGACTATGTTTTAATTAATAATGAGCTTCAGGTTTTCCTAAACGATTACCTTTCGAATTTTCAGGAAAGATCCGTGCAACAAAACTGGAATTTGTTTAAGCAGAAGGTAGCAGAACTTACCAATCGTTATATTCCACTCCGCAGAATTAGGCAAAACGCAAAGTCCCCTTGGTTCACGCTTACACTAAAACGACTACTCAACAAAAAGAAACGATTTTTTCGAAGGGCAAAGCTAACTTACAACGCGGAAAGGTGGTCCGCTTATCTTCACGCAGCTGACGAGTACGCTCGCGCATTATCCGTCGCAAAAGAAACTTATTATCAACAAACGCTTCCCTCCCTGCTTGCAACTAACCCAGAGAAATTTTGGCAGAGGATTAGCGGAAATGAAAAAAAGGCGATAGAATTAATCCATGATGATAACAGCCGTGTACCAAAAGAAGCGTGTTGTGTCATTTTAAGCTCTTGTTTTCATCGTGCTTTGGTTAGTCGGCAGCACTTTCTTTTCTGGACACCCCCACCCACAACTTTGTTCCAATGGAACCACTTATATTTGACTGTTCTGGCATACAAAAATTGATCGAAAACATGAAATTGGCCAGCGCTCCAGGTGAAGACGGTATCTGTGCAAAGTTTTTGCATAATACCTCTGTTTACTCATCTCAAATTTTATGTAAGATTTCCACGCAGTCTTTGGAATGTCATTCCTTTCCGGGCGACTGGAAAGCGGGAAAAGTGGTTCCTCTTCCCAAATCAGGTGACGTTCATAACCCCCGCCATTACAGGCCCATATCCTTAACAAGTATACCGTGTAAGCTCATGGAACACGTCATCTATTCCCACATAATCACTTTTTTAGAAAACAACTCCTTCCTTAGTGATCACCAGCATGGATTCCGGAAAAAGTACTCATGTGAGACCCAACTTCTCTGCTTTACTAATGACCTATTTCTTGCCATTGATGCTTCTTCCCTTGTTGACTGTATTTTCCTCGACTTTGCTAAAGCTTTTGACACTGTATGACATAAACTACTACTGCTAAAACTAAGCTAACTTAATCTTGATGCTAACATATTAAAATGGATTATATGTTTTCTGACAGACCGCTCCCAATTTTTAACGGCTAATGGATCCAACTCCCCCCTCTCACCCGTAACCTCTGGCGTCCCACAAGGATCTGTTCTTTGCCCACTGCTCTTCCTAATTTACATTAACTACTTGCCACATAACATCTCTTCTTCTATAAAGCTTTTCGCCGATGATTGTGTTATTTACCGCGAAATTAAAACCCATTCTGACCAACTTGCTCTTCAGTGTTACTTAGACAATGTTTCATCCTGGTGCCATACTTGGCTAATGAACCTTAATGTTACTTAATGCAAGATAATGAGAGTTTCACGTCGAACATGTAATATTTCTTAATAATTCCCCCCTTACTAAAGTTAGCACTTACAAGTACCTTGGCGTTACAATTTCCAACCTTTCCTGGCAGACTCACATTCACGTTATTATAAACAGTGCTAACCGAACTCTTGGTTATTTACGCCGTAACTTCTCCCTTTCCCCGATGGAACTGAAACTTCTTCTCTATAAAACATTGGTGCGACCTAAGCTCGAATATTCATCATCTGTATGGGATCCACGCGTAAACGTTCATATCAGAAGCCTCGAAGCAATTCCAAATCGCGCCGCTCGCTGCATTTTGTCAAACTATTCCGTACAGCAAGCGTAACTCATATGAAGTCAACCTTAAATCTACCTAGCCTATCACGTCGCCGCAAAATCTCGCGCCTGTGCCTGTTCCTCAAGTTGTACCATACCATACCCTCACTGAGTAACTCTTTTTTTTGCCGCCATCCTACATTTCATCCCGCAGCGATCACCACTTCAAACTTGGAATTCCAAGCAGCCGTACAAACCTTCATTTTAATTCATTCGTGCCCACAAACAAGCTCAGATGGGAATCCCCTTCCCGCTTCCATCGCATCAATCACTGACCCTGCCAACTTCAAGAGTACCATGAACGCATACCCTTTTTAAACATGCTCCATTTGTTTGTACTGATTGTTATTTTGTTTTTTCACCACTCTTCTCTGTAACGCCCTGTGCATTGAGAGTAAATAAATGAAATGAAATGAAATGAAGTGTTAAAAGCTTCGACAGAATAAGGTTTTTGAACGAGGCGAATATTTGTTACTTCGGCTTGTGGACCACTACTTTTTTAATATTTCTTCCGGGACGAGTTTCTGCACTTGCGTCATAGGACCATTATTTCCGGGACGAGTTTTAGTGAAACGAGTTTTTCTGGGACCATGTTTTTAAGGCCGTTTCTGGTTTTCTCCTCGTGCCAAGCTCGAAAGCGGAAGAGCCGTAACGTGGCGGTGGTTTTCAACGGGTGAACGTGCGTCAGTAACAGTGACGACTTTCGGGGACGCAATTTAAACCTAATATTCTTTCTCTTCGTCACCCTTCCTGGAATGATTTGAGACTGTTAAACAAGCGCCGCCATTGGAAGTAACCAAAAAAGTCAAGTGACTCGAGCTGATCTTCGTACTTTTACTCTCTTAATCGTATTAAATAACTTCGTACTTTTTTGAATAGGGAGAGCGTCTGTTTTAAATTATGAGGATGATATGCAGGGAAGCAATTCCTGGCAGAGGTACGTATTAACTTAGAACCCCTTGGTAGTGCGGGCATTCATCGAACGCAGCTTCATTGATCACCGTTTCATCAAACGCAGTTTTATCCAAGGCGCTTCTCCTATCCTTTTTTGTTAAAGACATTTGCACTGATGTTTATTTTTTCAGCGTGGTCCAGCGTGTTTCTTTAAGGAACAAACTTTGTCTGCAAAGGCAGTTTGTTCATTTAACAAAAAATTCGTGCCATTTCTTTTTCCTCCGCGCTTTTTGTTTTCCTTTGAGGAGCAACGCTTGTCTAGACAATTTTTTTTACTAATGTTCATGGCGCCGTCAACACTTGTACGGTCAGTATTTTTTCGTTCAAGTCATTTCTGTAACTGCCCCATAATATGCATAAAGGGCGAGAAACATGCACGACGAGGCTATGGGACTCGCATGCAACTCATCATTACGACTGATCGCTAGGACCGGTTTTGGCGTCGCACGCCCGTCGGAGGCGACTCAAGACGTGTGACTGGCGAGCCAGACGCAATCGTATTAGAATGTACCAGAAGTTTTAGAGTGGCCCAAGCAGCGGCCTCTCGCTGCAGTCTCCCACTGTTCCGCCGGGTCGAGCTTCGTGCAGAAAACAATACCGGTATAGCGGCGGTGCTGCTGTCCTTGACGACTTAATAGCCCTAAAATTACTAAGGTAACGCCAACAGCTCACTCCTTCGCCTCCACTCTCCTCTTTTTTTTGCCCTCACCCGTGGCGCTGGACACCCTTCAACTCGGCGGCAATGAGCCATTTTTTTTGGCAGCTTCAGAGCAGACGTCCTCACAACAATACGGGCCACTCGCTTGAGTTTTTCTTGCAGTTTCCTCAAGTGGTTCCACCAAATGGCTGTTTGGTGGCATTTATAGGATTTCCAGTCTTATTTTACCAACACGACCTAATTGAGGTTGTTTTATTTTATATGTTTGTCGACAAGTGGATATTTTTGCGGGATGGATTCCGCTCACGCATACCCACAGCGCGGTGTTTGTTTACGTCTGCAGCATGCTTGTAATCAGTCAAGATAGTTCATGGAACTCGAAATCATCGAATTGGAACATTTCTAACTGCCCTGTTTCGGTAATTCTTTTCTTGCATTCGCGTGACTGTGATCATTCAATCACTGCACAGAGGGCTCGCGCACGGTTCGCGGCAGTATACACAGCACTTCATTCGCAAATGCTGTCGTTCCAGCGCTGCGCTGACGTCCTTTCATTCGCCCTTTGCGATGGTTGTGAATCATAAGCGGCGTTCAGTCTGCGCCCACTTTTACTGCCGATATACATCCTACCTTAATTCCGCTCAGTTTAGAGTGCTTTGCCGTTCTTGTAGAAATGTTTCTTTCAGCTTCATGTCGTTATAGGCTGCTGTGAATGTAATAAAAAAATACACACGCGCTGTTGTGCATGTATACATGTACAGCGACGCGAAAAATCCCTTCTTTCCTGACTACGCAGCGGGATACACTAAACTTCACTTGCGCCCGTACGTTCATGTGCAAACCGAGTGAAAAACGTAAGCTTGTAATTCTGGGAATAGGTGCCAGAGAAGACAGCGATCAATCGATCGGGTAAACTGAAATTACAGATTGGTGGCCTATGATATGTCATACGAACCAGAGATTGAGTCCCTGTGTAACAAATTACTACCGTTAATTAATCATGCAACACGTTTTTTACAGGGTGCGGTTCTTTACAGCCGTTGTTACTGGAGGCCCTTGGACAGAATTGTTTTGTACTAGGGTATATTCTGGCATATTTGTACAGGTGCCGTAGTAATGGAGCAGGGACGGTGCCGTCCGAACGTAAATCGAGCGCCGTGGGAATAGCACGGGAGGTGTAGCCGAACTGTATCGGAGCGCCGTGTAGCTGTACCGGCGGTAAGCAAAAGGACGAGAACACGCATGCGTGCCTCCTGACGGTGATAGTTCATTTATACCTCGCAAACCAGTTCTTTTAACCTGGCTTGGAACATTGTTCGCAGCATACTGGCCTCGGCAATGGCGCTGATAGCACCCTCACCTAAAAATACTTGAAAGGAAAGCTGTCACTGCAGATTTCTGTGATAGCGCAGCGTTTTTCTGGCAGCTCTACTGTGCTGGAAGTGTCCCAGATTTGTTGGGAGATGCGACTCCGCTATCAGCGCCATCGCCGAGACCAGTATGCTGCGAACAATGTTCGAAGCTAGGTAAAAGAAGTGGTTGGAGGTATAGATGGGCTATCACCGTCGGCATGCACACATTCGTGTTCTAGACATTCGTTTACGCTGGCGCGGCTACACGGCGCTCTAATACAGTTCGGCCACAGCTTCCGTGATCCAATTACTTGTGACGGCACCTCTACATGGTAATAACGCAGGAATACACCGGAAAGAAATTCAAAAGAGAACCAATATCAAGATGATTATCAAGAGAAAACAATAAGGTATATCATGAAAAATTGATTGCTGCCAACAAATTAATATTTTATTGGAACAAACGTCTGTAATGACGTCGTGCAGGTGGCTTGTGCTGCTGACATGCCTTCCTGTGAGCAAATGTTGGGAGTGGCATTTGGGCTTAGTTTTGTAACGCCAAGTTTCTCTAATATTCATTGCTCTAATTAGCTCATGAAATAATCCTATTTAGAAGAAAAAAAATGGTACCCCCGAGTTTGAGATGCGCTACAAACACTCCGCAAATATAGGCAATAATGCATTGCAGAAGAGAGCTAGTGACCCTTCTAGCGTAGCAAATCGCGCCATCCCACTTCGGCCGTAACATCACAAACAAGGAAAAGAAAGCTTTCGAGGAACTCGCAGGTTGCCCCGAAATAGTAATCAAACCGGCCGATAAAAGAGGCGCCATCGTGATCCTCGACAAAGCTTATACGTCAACGAGGCTCATATTAAACAATGAGAATCTACATTCTACAGACTGCTCCCTAGTTACACCCACTAATGATTATAGGCTAATTGTCAAAGATATACTCAATGAGCTTGTTCAAAATCAGGAAATAACTGAAACAAGCGCTCGTTCTCTTATCCCCTTAAGCGCAGTAGCCGGCAGAGCCTACCTTCACCCTAAGATTCGTAAAAATTATAACCGTGGTCGCCCCATTGTTTCTTGCATTGGTACTCTCACCAGGAACGTCTTGCGCTATGTCGACTCTCTTATTTGCGACATTCCCCCCAGCTTTCAATCATTGATTAGTATAGAAATAATTTTCTCTAGGATATAATCAAGATACAAATTCCTAACAGCTCTTTACTTGTTACCCTGGATGCAGTGTCGCTATACACTAGCATTCCGCATGCGGATGGAATCACCACTGTATAATGTGCGTATGAGCGGTGGGCGGGTGACAAACGTATCGATTCTCACCCCCTTGAAACTTTCCTTCACTTTATCCTTGAACGTAACAATTTTGCGTTTGATGGTGTCAATTACGTGCAAGTCAGCGGCACGTCAATTGGAACCAAAATCGGGCCCAACTAAAAAAGAAGGAAGGAAACTTTATTAAGAAAGGATGGCCCGACGCCGCAGGGGGAATGGGGAGGGCAGGATGGACGCTAGTAATGTTCAGCCATCGAGGCCGCACAGACGAAGCTCCAGAGTGCTGTGAAGGTGTCCATGACGCGCCAAGAGGGCCGAATCCACTCTTCGTATGAGTGAACCCACGCCGGGCGGTGTTGGGCGCAAAGCACGGCAAGGCCCGGGCAAGACCACACGAGGTGCGGACGATCAGGTTTCGATGTGCCATGGCATGCGTAGCAGAGCACATGGGGGTCCAAGAGAGAAGGGGAGGAACTGGGTGCAGCCCCGGCCAGTTGAAGTCCTGCGGGGTCTACAGACGGGGAGTTTACCGCCGAGGTTGATATCGAAGTACGTGCCGGCGGTATGCTGTTGCCTTGTTGGGATTCGTTGCCAGGGGGCTCAAAGGGAATGTGCCGTCCCCGCCACCGTGCGACGAGTTCGGCGGTTAAGGCGAAGCCGGAACGGGCCCGCTTGAGAAAAAGTGCGAATGCACGGTTGTCGGCCCGCTTGCCGCGCTTGCGCTCGGCCCCCGCAGCCCACCGCCTCGCCGCCTTCTCTTCCATCTCTTCCATCGGGTTTGTAGTATCACGTGTACACCACGCAGTTATCAAGCCGCTATAACGCCGCTGAGTCGCCAACGCACGCCGCTGACGACGTAGTTTGAATGCGTTAAAGATATAAGGCGCGTCACTAACACTGATATCAGCGTCGCCTCCGTGGCTTGGTCGGTAGAGCGCCGCGCTGCGGCCGCAAAGTCCTCGGATCGAAACCTGGCGCCGGATGCTGTTTCTTTTTTAAATATAGAGGAGCACTGCGGACGCCGACGCCGCCGCCGGCGGCGGTGGATGGTTTGGGGTCGCTTATAAAGTGCATTCGCACTTAAAACCTGGGCGCCGCGAGATAAGCCCGGAGGCAGAGGATGCGGGTTCTGGGGTACTGATGCCTAGAGATGAATGCGCCGGGCGTGTCGCCGCCGCTGGCGCTCCTCGTCGGGATCGAAGTGGGCTCCGCTGGCAATGGTCTACCCGGGCGCGTATTCCCAAACCATATCCCGCAGGGGCCCAGGCCGACCACACCTTTTAAGCAGGGCGCAGCCAATGAGGTTAAAAAATTGCAATTTTTTAACCTCCTTGGACGCAGCACCGTGACGTCTCTACAATATGTGCGCGACTTCATGCGATGTGTATTTTTTCTTTTTTCCCCCTCCCCTCGTTTCGGCTGCTTTGCGAGCGGCCGATAATTCAGTAGCTGTACAATCAGTAGTTGTACAATCCAACCATTACTTAGCACTTGGTTGGTATATATTTTCGATATTGTTTCCCCTAAATTGTTATGACCAGCAGTGCAAATTATTGCAGAATTTATGATCCGGAGTGTAAAACATGTATCTTTGAGCTGGTGTCTTTCTTATCAAACGTATCACCTTGCCGGAACGATTCACCACCTTCCCATTGCTGTTAACAAAATGTAATGTCTTCCTTAGTGGCACTTTTCCTGATAAAGAATAAGGCAATGAAGTTAATGTTAACGAAATTCAATGAATAGTGCTTATGAAAAGTGCAAAATGTAGCAGCTCCATGCAGCTGTAATATTTCGCAAGAGTAGGACAGTTTGTAAATGTAGTCATGGGTAATTTGTGGCCTGCCTTTCCTGTAATCCTTACCTGCAGCACGGAATCGTGTTTTGAGGTGTGTATATAGTGAAACAGCAACCAACTCAATTGTATACCCTTCTGTGTGCTGTAGGATGAGCTTTCAATGAGGGTGTTTGCTTTCCGGAACGTGCATAATTGCCACATGAGCGTGAAAGCGTCCATCCGCGCGCGCGCACTTCGAGCACCGAGTCGAGCGCTTATCTAGAAACACTATCGGAGGTCAGCGTCAACTTGCAGGTGCCCAAGAAGAGCGCGGAGAGATCAGGGGCTCAGGTACGAAAGCTTAGCTTCTGCCACATGTGCGTCAGCGTCCCCAGTGCCGCAGTCCAGCCCCGCCCAGGGAGCGAAACCGTCGGCCGCCTGCCAAGCAGCCGAAACGAGGGGAGGGGAAAAAAAGAAAAAATCCACCTCGCATGAAATCGCGCACATATAGGTAGAGACGTCACGGTGCTGCGTCCAAGGAGGTTAAAAAATTGCAATTTTTTTAACCTCCTTGGCTGCGCCCCTGCTTAGGGGTGTGGTCAGCCTGGGCCCCTATGGGATATGGTTTGGGAATACGCTACCCGGGCTGACGGTGGTACGACGAAGATGCCTCGCTCGCCAGCCTGTGAACGCTTTCATTACCGGAATGCCCTCCATGGCGAGGGATCCACCGTACTGTTACGGGCGTGTGGAAGGTGTTGTGCTAGAGAGCTGCATGATCGTTTAAGGCAGTGTGCTGCAGAGTGTTTCCTTGGAATTCCTAAAATGGAACGTAAGGCCTCGGCACAGTCCGTGAAAATGTGCACACGATGGTACGTGCGGTGATTGCATGTCTGTAGAACGGAACGTGCTAGGCTGTAGGCCTTGTTGAATAGCGCGAAGCTCAAGGTTGGCGCTGTCCGGAATGGAGTCCACGATGTAGGCTGTGCCGCTGCGTTCATTGCTGTCTTCCACTACAGCTGCAAATGCCACAGAGGCCGTGCGAGGTTGCCAGGAGGCGTACACGTACACACGTAATGTCCGAGCATCCCCTGCGTCGGTGGCTGTGGCAGTCTGCACCAGTGTTGCACGTTGGGCCAGCATTAGGAGCACGAGCAGCTTTCCGGTGTGCTGGTCACCGCTCTGTAATTAGCACGTCCTCCCATGGGCGAACGTGCGTGTGGATGGGCGGCTCATCTTGTAGTCGCTCACCGTCATGAGGAAGCAGGCAGCAACCCTGCAGTGTCAAGCGGCTACGGTCGTTGGCGCCTGCTATGCACGCAAAGATGATATCCCCAAGCGTGCGCAAGCCATCATAACGGTACAGCTCTTCGACGCGAGTGTGACGGGGAAGGCCAGTAACAGCCCTAAGCGCTTCACGATACGAGACCTCTAGTGGGTGAAGTTGGTACTTCGTAAGATCGTAACACGTGGCGCAGTAGACCGGTCTAGATGCCAGCACTGCCTGTACTAGGCGTCGAGCGATATCTTGTGAAGCACCGCCGAACGTGCCAGAGATGCGACGTATTATGTGCAGGAGACGTCGCCACTATGGTGTGAGCTGTCGCAGCCACTCTTGAGCTCCCGCGTTTTCATAAATGGGAACACCCAGTATGCGGATCCAACCATCCGGAGCTGGCTGGAGGGGTTGCCCTGTGATAGTTAAATGAATGCGCTCATGATTAGTGGCTTTGCCGCGCACAGCTAAGTAATTTGTTTTTGTTGGTGACACCTCCATGCCAGTGGGTATCAGAAGGGCCGTGAATGTGTCCAAAGCATGTTCACAGGCGCTGTACGGCGGCCTCAGTCGTAGTGTGATCGTTGGCCTCCGTTCAGATGCTCACGTCGTCAGCGTAAGCCGTGACATGAACCCCTGAGACGGCAGCAACGTCCTTCACTAGCTTTGCCATTACGATATTGAATAATATCGGGGACATTAAGGCGCCTTGTGGTACCCCGCAGATGTTCTTAAACCGTTGGGTATTCACTCGTCCCGAGCGTATTTCAAGTGTCTTGTCTGCCAGAAAGGCTCGCATGAAATTCCTCATTATTTTACCCAGGTAATCTTCGCAAAGGGGCTTATAACCGCGTGGTGAGAGACGGTGTCGAAAGCCTTGCGAAGGTCTACAGCCACCAAGATGTGCGGTTTATGATGCCCTGTACGCCGGAGTACCCGCCGAAGGAGGTGGATGCTGTCGTGCGTTGCAAGGTTGGTTCTAAATCCAGTCTGCGCGGGGTGGAAAAAGAAATCCTCTTCTTCCAAGTAGTGGATGAGTCTAGTAGCGGACATTCGTTCAAGTACTTTGCACAATGTCGACTTCACGGAGATGGGACGTAGATTAGACATCGCGGATGGATCTTTCCCAGCCTTAGGAATGGGTGTGACGACTGCGTGCTTGAAAGATTCTGGCTGGTGTCCTGAGGCCCAAATGGAATTCAACAGTTCCAGTATGCCGCATCTAGTTTGTATCATCTACATTCCGCAGCATTGACCATGTAACGCCACCTTTCCCGGGCACACTGCGCACGTTTACTTGCTCCAGGGCAGTTATATATTCAGTAATAGTGAAGGGCACCTCAAGGGGGTCGTTTTTGTCTACCGGCTCCCACAAGTAAATGTTGTGGGGTGGAGTAGAGGATGGCTGCGGGAAGAAAGTCCTTGCAGCTTCTCGTTCGAAAGCCTCGTGAGTGGCTCCGGTGCGCACAAGCACAGCCGGAACTGTGGTCCTGAGAGCTCGTGCCACCAGTGATGGCCCGGAACGTTCCCCACAGCTTCCGAGCTCCGGTTCGGTGTGAAAACGAAGCGCAATGCTCTTCCCAGCGGTTCCTCGCAAGTTGACTCGTGTGGCGCCGAATGAGGGCATTGTGTTGGCGGATTCGCACGAGATCTGAGTAAGTGCGGCCTCCAGCACAGTAGCGCTTTTGTAAAGTGTCTCGAATCCGCCACAAATTAATGAGGTGGCGGTGTGGAGCTGGTGTGTCAGGCTCTGTCTGTAAAGTTTGAGTAGCTCCTCCAGCTGCCTCAAAAATGCGGCTAACCAGGGCATGCGTAGGAGTATCGCCTGGCGGTGAAATAGCTGGGATGGTGTTTCGGCTGGAAGTACCCGGAAACGTTGCCAATCTGTAAACCTGAGTTGCTTCGTAGGCTGTGTGGCAAAAGTAGAACTGCGGAGCTGAATCCATAGAGGGGTAGTGGTCACTACCCCATGGAGAGGTTTCGCGCCACCAATTGTCTACCGCATTAGTAGTGGCCCATGTGAAATCGGGAATTGTGCCTCGTTTGCGAGGTCCTGAGCCTAGACGGGTTGCCACTGGTAAAATATTTACCAGCACCACGCCGCCACCCTGAGCATCCTTTACCAGACTGCGACCTCGAACACATGAGCAGCGGTAGCCCTACGTTGGGCTTAACGCATTAAAATCACCTCCAAACACTGCCATGTCATTAGGGTAGGGGCTACGGAGGCGTCGAATCCATTCAAAATCTGCACCTCCAACAGCAGGTCGAACGTAAGCTGACGCCACTAACACGTTTTGACGGCCCAGGGAAGTCCTTACTGCCACCACCTCCTGTACATCGCTACCAAATTCTATTGTGGGCACATGGCAGTGGGGAACACCTTGCCTGACGTAAACAGCGACCTCTTGTGTGACTTCCATTAATCCCGATCTCCGAGGAAGGACCCGTCGGATGGCCGGAGCGGCGTATCCCCGGTAACCGCGTATCGCAGGGCCAGTTCCACGCGTCTCTTACAGCAGAATAGCAACCGGCTTGTTTACCGTGAAGGTGTTCGTTTAGTTCATAAGCATTAAGCATTAGCGCGTAGGCCGCGACAGTTCCACTGCAAGAGCAGTGCAGGTGGCGTCAAGTTATTGGACATACTGTTGGAGAGGCGCCGTGGTGCCTTCACAGCGGTATCTTGCAATGACCTTCCAGAGCGTATGTCTGGTACCCCGGGTTGGTAGGGTAGAAATTTCTGGATAACTTTGGTAACAATATCCTCTACATCTTGTTTAGTCAAAGGTGCCGCATCCGGGTGACTAGTGGGATGGCGCGGATTGCGGTGGGCGGGAATTTTCCGCCGGCGCTCCTCCATCGTGCCGAGGTGCTCGTCCTCCTTATTCTGATATTCGGCAAGGGCCTCCTTGTACTGGCGCTGCATGACAACCTGCTGGTAATGTAGGGCACGGATGTAGCCGAGTAAAACAGGTGGAAGGGGCTCATTGCCACCGGGAGTGGTCACTTTTTCCTGCATGCTTTGGGATTTGTCTGCGCTGCTGTCTTGCAGAACTACAGAGTACGTCGGCTTATCGCAGTGGCTGAGGCTTTCTGAAGCCAGTTGCTGTAACAGCCTTGCCGTCCCAGAGTCCTTCATGGTCTGGTCATCAGGTTGATGGAGCTGAAATGTTGCCATGTTGGAAGAAGGGGGCAGCCTTGAGCGTTGGAAGACGCGTGGTTGGCTGTTCACCATGCGCCCCTTCGTGGCGCGAACGTTCCGATTTTCTTGCAGCGCTGTATTCGGGCGACCTTGGTTCCACATTCGCGCGCAACCGCAGTGTGACCATGTGCTTTGCAGATATTGCAGTAGCGCACCTCTTGTGGGCAGGTGTCTCGGCTATGAATTTTGCCACAGAGGCAGCACACCGCGGCATTGGGACAGTGCTTCTGGAGGTGTCCGTCGCGATGACAGCGGTAGCACACCACGGTTTATTTATTTATTTTATTTATACATACTGCAGCCCCTATTAGGGCTATTGCAGGAGTGGACATAGAAATGATCAGGTGATAACAAGCAGGAACAAAAACATGAGCATAGGGCACAAATTTGTGGTTCACAATACTACACAAGATACAGAATGAACAAAATGAACCAAGGCAAGACCAAAGAAACCAAGGCAACATGGAAATCTCTACGTAGCACGCATGTGATATTGTACTCAGAAACTGATCTAAAGGGAGCCCGCGGGTATCGCCGGGTAGCAAGTTCCAGAGCTCAATAGTGAAAGGAAAAAAAAACTATACTTAAACAAATCAGTTTTGGGGTGAAATGGCGTAATATTTAGCGCATGTTGACTCCTGGTGTAAACAGAGGGTGATGTGGCAAACTGCAGATACCTGTGAAGCGACGCAAGCGCGGCGAATCAATCAAGGTGTACAGGAATTTTAAGCATTCTGAATGGCGCCGAGCAGACAAAGGAGTTAAACCCAAAGGTGCTAAGTTGGACGTAGGCGAAAAATCGAGGTCATATCTTGTATGCACCTCATTCGTGGTACATAGGCTTTTGCAGGGCATAGTTCCGTAAAATTACGTGCAGTTTTTGGCGGGATGACAGTATCGAAAGTCACCAAGGCCAAGTTTGTTTTACCGAGGCGGCGGATGTCAAGAATATTGGCCGACTCACATGTTGTGTGACTACGCGAACATCTTTATGGGATGTCTAGAGTGAAACTTCCTCGCAACCCACACTTTCAAGCCACTGTCCTACAAAAGGTATATAGATGATATATCCATGATATGGCAGCACGGTGAAATGGAACTTCTTGCGTTTATAGACGCTTTTAACCTTGCAAATCCTACTGTCTCCTTCTCTCATTCCTACTCTACGAACAGCATAGATTTGCCTGGATGTTACTGTCACAGTTTCTCCGGGCTGGCTTCAGACTAATCTCTATAAGAAGCCTATAGACACGTTCCAGTATTTTCACTTCCACAGCAGCAATGTCAGGCACTGCAAGACTGCCATACCTTATATTCTAACTCACCATTTTAGGCGAATCTGCACAAGCCAGGCGGATTTCGATTCTAACGGCAGAGAACTTAAAACCGCGCTCTTGAGTCCAAAATACCCCGATCAAGTGATCGATGACGGGATTACATGAGCTAATCAGTTGAAGCACACGAACAATTCTGTAAAAAAGCTCCAAAACCTAATCCGGAAACAAACCTCGTTTTGACCCATTCGGCCTCTTGTCCGAAAAATGCATCCATACTAAGGAAACATTACAATATCCTTGCTCGAAGTGAACGCCTAAAAAGAATATTTCCCGAGCCACCACGCATTGTTTATAGACGTAGCAAAATTTTGGGCAACGTACCCACCAAATACATCATCAGCCGACCACAGAGTACTGGTTGCATGCCCTGTAACAAACCACGCTGCAAGGTATGCCCACAAATGACCACCGCACAGCACGCTGCCAGCACAGCTTTAAACTATTATGTTAATGTAAACGGGAATATTAAGTGGGATTCCGCCAACGTCGTATACCTGCTAGGATGCATACTCTGCGGCAAACACTACTTCGGCCAGACTGAAACATCCTTGCGTTTGAGGTTTAATAATCACCGCTCTCATGTAAAACCTGCCCTTGTTTGCCTATATCAAAGCATGTGAAGACACCTGGTCATTGTTTTGAAGAACTGAAGGCCACAATTCTTGAATGCAGTTTTAAAACGCATCACAATTGTGAGGTTTGTGAGTCCTACCTCATCTATAACTTTAAGTCAGCATCGTTTGGCATCAATGAAAGTTATGCAAAACTGACATGTCTTTCCTCCGATTAAAATTTCTGCTGCTTTTAAGGCTATTGTTATGCCTGTTCATTTCTTTCCCTCAATATTATTCCCCGATCAGTTGGCGACCCCGCGTAAATGGTTATAGTTTCGTGCTAGCACAGCGTCTTTTTGCACAACGGCTTCACTAAACCAAATTTGACAAGCAAGTCTGGATATTCTGTTTTGGGTAGAAGGCCACAGCACCATTGTTAGCTTTGACATTATCTGCTTGTAATCAATTTGTGCACGCGAGCTTGTGTGATTGCTTTCATGTCCTCTTTCTTTTTGGAATGGCTGTTTTCTAATATTCGTTGCTGACCTCCTCGGCGTTCCCTGAAGTGGAACCATGTGCCGACCAGATGCATACCGCCCGATGCCGCTTCATACGCGTGGACTTGCCTTCTGTTTTCTTTTTTTTGATGACTTGTTTGACCGAATATTTTTTTTCTGCTCTTTTTATACAACTTTACACTCATTTCCGGTCAAAACTGCCTGTACTACTGCTTTTGGGAGCGACCCTTGCTTTCCACCAACAGAAGCCAAGTGTCTGATGTTTCAATCACCTGACCCTGATTCTTAGAACGGGTGTGTATGGGCACATGTTCGCTCTTTGTGTACATGGGCGTATCTACTTTGGACCTTCTCCGTTCCGCGAGACTGATTTGTTTTTCGATATCAAACACATGCATGGAATATGTTGTTTTGACCCCTTTTTCACCCCTGTTGCCAAGGGAGAGGGGAGAATTACCTCGTAATTTTTCCCTCGTTGTTTCTTTTCATGTTTGGCTCTTTTTTTCGTGTTCGTACCGCGTGACTAGTTGATCTTGTTATCCTTTTTGTATTTTTTTTATTTTTATTTAGTTTTCCCATCTGTCTTCAACTTCTCTCCTTCTTTCGCTGCCTACCTACCATGATCCTATTGTACAAACTCTCCCTTCTCTTGCCCTGACGCCGCCCTTGCTACATTTTCAGTATAATAATTTTATTTATTTATTTATCAATACTGTAAGCCTTGGTCAGGCTCATACAGGAGTAGGCACATATGCATATTACACAAATAGGTACAAAAAGTAAACTCGACGTTAAAGAGAACACAGCAATCAACCACGCCTTTGCCAAAGCACATAAAAAGAAAAGAAAGCGCAAAAACGCTCTCCGCTGTCTTTTTAGTTTGACAGATAATACTAAGTGAACCGACAGCAATGATGGCGTAGATAAATAGGTCTCTTCTTACTCACAAAATGCAGTAAAATACGTGCAAACAGATGCAATACTGGATAGGGTAAAATGAGGCGGATAACAGTAAACTCAAACGTGCGCAAAGAAGCAGTAGTAATTCACTTGCAATGTAAGTTTGTTCAGGTATGGTACAAAATCACGATGAAGGAAAAGTTATTTTGCGAATGCCTCCACTGTTCCAAAAAAGAAGTAAACCATAATTCCGCGTTCCTAGCAAAGCTATAAACCGATGCGGCGTTGACAACATAGGACGGCAATCCATTCCGTGTCTCAATGGCCAGCGGAAAAAAAGAATACTTCAATGAATTTGACCTACTGCTAAATGGTCTGAAAGGTTTGTCATGATTCGTCCTTGTTGAGTGTCGGTGAGGAGGTTTAAGGTAATCACTTTTGTTTACGTTTATAGCTTCCCTATACAAAAGATACATGAACTTCATAGAGGCAACACTACGACGTGACGACAAGGTTGGAATGCGCGCTATAATGTGCAACGAAGTTACACTGTCGTGTTTAGATTATTTAGAGCAAATAAAACGAAGTGCCCTATTTTGAATTTTTCCTAACTTGTGTACAAGATATTGTAAACGTGGATTCCAAACTATACTACCATACTCGAGGGCGGCTCTCACAAGAGTCTTGTAAGCCGTTAAATTGGCATCAGGAGGGGCTGCCTACAGTTTTCTACGAATGAAGCACAATTGCCTGAAGGCCTTGGTGCAGGTGTTTTCAATGTGAACATCCGTGATTAACCTGAAACCAAATAAGTCTACACTCTGAAGAAAAGAAGTCCTCTTCCTGAAACGTCAGCAAATTTTTTAATGTCTTTCTCGTGTGTCTCTGTCTCTAATTACCCTATATACACACATACACACACAAATATATATATATATATATATATATATATATATATATATATATATATATATATATATATATATATATATATTTATATGGGTATATATATATATATGTTCCCAGCTAACACGCACCAAGATTTTAAAAAACAGTAAAGGCGTAACTCGTAGGAAACCAGGTGCATATTGTTTGCAGTACTGTGAAGAAGCGGGCAGTATTTTTTTCTTTAATGAGACTACATTTCTTATTTGTAATTAATTATCTAACTCAAGAAATACTGTCCTAATAACTAAAGTGTCAATGAGGCACTTGTACGTAACCACTAGGGGCATCTAACTGCGGCATTTTCAGCGATGAACTAATTGCGCACACATTTATTCTGACTGATAAAGGCAACCCGCGAAATATGAAAAATACCACGGGACGGCGCCTCCGCGCGCAGCGTAAAGCAACGCCCTCAAACAGGCTGCCTTTTAGTTAGCCAGAATTAAATAGACAAAAGAAAGAAAGAAGAAATCGCGACCGAGTTTGTCCCTTATCTGCACACGCGTCCCGCGAATTTGCTGCTGCTGCTCCTTCCATGCATGCTATTATCAAGGTGATGCGCTGTCTCTTCGGGCGGGTAACACGCGAAGCAGTTGCTTTCAATCAGCTTTGTTTGGGGACGCTGCTTTACAATGCGCGCGTAAGCGTCATCACGTGGTATTTTTCATATTTCGCGGGCTTCCTTTATCAGTCAGAATAAATGAGTACGCAATTAGTTCGTCGCTGAAAATGCCGCAGTTAGATGCCCCTCGTGGTTACCTACAAGTGCCTCATTGACACTTTAGTAATAAGGACAGTATTTATCGAGTTAAATAATTAATTACAATTATTAATTAAGTCTCATTAACGAAAAAATTACTCTCCGATTCTTCACAGTACGGCAAACACTATGCACAAGGTTTTTTTCGAGTTACGCAAGTTCTCTTTTTTTAAATCTTGGTGCATGATAGCTGGGACACCCTGATATACGTATATATAACATCGAAATAAGGGTTGGCAGTCAAGAAAACCTCGGAAAGCACAGGGGAGGATATGGTAGGTTATTGAAACAGATGAAGAATTTGGAAAGAAAGAAAGTGGAGAAAAAATGTCCGCACTTGGGATCCGAACCCACGACCTCCAGAATACCGGTCTGGTGCGATAACCACTACGCTACCGGCGGGGCTATTTTTACCCTCCACTTTCTGGGGTATGTCAATGTAATTTTTTCCTGTGCTTGGGGGTGGTAGCCAGCGCCACTCCGACTTCTCGGGGTGAAGGGCACCTTCTTTTTATCTCCCGGTCCGTACTCTCACCGCCTGGTCTGCTTCCGGCGCTTCTGAGAACCTTTCCGTATGCCCCGCAGTGGGTCAACAAACACCCTCTCATCCATTCTCTCCAAAAATTCTCCGAATATCAACCACGGGCTGACTTCCCTGTGACCTACTTCGCGGCGCTTAAACTATACAACCTTTTTTTGCCCCTCAATATCTCCCCGACATACTCCCAAACAATGCGCTCTTTCTCAATTTCACTTTTTCTTACTTTCCTTCTTTCCTTCTTCCGCGCTCACCTGGGGACCTACCCGTATATAACGCGTGCCAGCCAGGCGAGAGATTGCCCTGACGAAAGCAAGTCTCTTTTCTGAAATGTTGGCAACAATCATGCTTTTACCTTGTTCAAAGTTTTCTCTCCTTGTGTTCCCTTCAATCTTCAAATTTCAACTGCTCCCTATACCCATATATATATATATATATAGATATATAATATATATATAATATATTAGCGAATCAGAATAGGAAATGGAGGGGCTCTTCGTTGAAAATAACACAGAAATAAGGGTTGGCAGTCGAGAAAAACCTCGGAAAGCAAAGGGGAGGATGTGGTAGATCATTGAAACAGATTAAGATTTGGAAAGAAAGAAAGAAGTGAAGAAAAAATGCCCGCCAGGTGGGATCCGAACCCACCTGGCGGGCAGTGGGTTCGGATCCCACCTGGCGGGCATTTTTTCTTCACTTCTTTCTTTCTTTCCAAATTTCTTAATCTGTTTCAATGATCTACCAAATCCTCCCCTTTGCTTTTTCTCGTCCACGTTATCTATCTCGACTGTATATACCCTATATATTATATAATATATATTATATATATATATTCGCTACTTCAAAGCGAAAAGGTTGCGAAGTGTTTTCCCTGAGCCTCCCCGCGCCGTGTACCGACGTGCGAGAACATCAGAGATATTGTAACGTCATCTAAGGTCAACACCCCCAGCTTCACAGGCAGCGGACCCTGCAATAAGCCTAGGTGCAAACTATGCCCCATGATGACTAAAGCCTGTCGC